>JAMQGT020011552.1:0-203706 GCA_024447675.2 Pterophyllum scalare | reverse complement strand
ATGTAATTCATGACAGGGAAGCACTCTCTCAAAGAGATGAAGGTTTTTTTTCCCTCCCCTTTTTTTCGCAAGCAGAGACTTTTCAGTCATATCCTTTTCCTGCCTGATTTATCTCATACATAAGATTGTGCAAGTTAAATAAAACTGTCTTACTACTCCTTTGAGTGTGTCTTTAACACACTGCATGAAAAGATTAAAATCAAGAGAAGAATACAATTATGTATTTTGTGTTTTTGTCTTCTGCACAGCATAAACTTGTTAGTCATTTCAATTTAATCCAGCTCTTTAGGATTTTTACAGTAGTATGCTATATAACTTTACATGTGCTATATACTGGTGAATATGACACATATGTTAACAGCATGCATGCTTGGTTGGAAGATACTTAATAACAAAACCTCAAAACAGGCTTAAGAGAAACTCTGTAAAGGTTAGAGGGTTAAATATGGACTAAACACAAATGCATACATTATTTGTTACATAATTTGTCTAAGGAAGAAATAATGTATATTCCTAGCTGAAATATGGCATCTTTTTGAAAATGGGCATTATCTTAATCTGGAAGAAGAAAGGCAAATTTGTTCTCTGTGTTGTGTGAATGATAAGAAGACCCATCACTGATGGGGATGTCCTCATGAAAATATCAAATAAATGTAGATGTCAGGATAACATTTCAGCCCCATTTCATCATAGAAAGCCCTTCAGCGGATATCTTATTACCTTCTGCAAAACTATTTTGCCCTAATTTGGAGACCTTGCCCTAAACTTTTATCCAATAGTTTTAATTAGCCCTGGGTTCATACAGATATGATACATATTCCAGAAAAAATATGTTGTCAATATTAAGAATACTCATTAAACCAAATCAATTTTAAACATGCTACAAGGGACTGACATTCTGTGATTATATTTAACATTTCTGCAAATACTTTTTGGTAACCACGTCCTAGAACAAACCATGTGCAAAACATAATGCAACCATGTTGCTTACATTTGAGCAATATTGCTGAGCAGTAGGTGTGACTTTAATATTGCTCAATGATGAGTTGGGCTCACAGGCGATCAATCAATAAGCCTAGAAGTGATGTTACTAAAAATAGACTGGTTCTTTACCTAGAAATTGGTATTCCCCAGTTTTCTACTATCCAGCTACTGCCAGTTGTAACCTAGGTCAAAGTCCCACTGACAAGTACCAAGACAGACACCTGGATAAAAAGACAGATGGCCATATGAATAATGTGTTGAATAGAATGAAGAACACATGCCAGATTTCATGCCTCATCTCCTTTTGGTTTTGGAGTCTATAGACTGGAAAGGTAACACCTCACAAACAGATGCCTGGGCAGACAGACGGACTGATAGACGGACATACACTATATTGTCAAAAGTATTCACTCGTATGCCTTCACACACGTATGAAGTTGATTGACATCCCATTCTTAATCCATAGGGTTTAATATGATAACGGCCCACCCTTTGCAGCTATAAGAGCTTCAGCTCTTCCGGTAAGGCTTTCCACAAGGTTTAGGAGTGTGTTTATGGGAATTTCTTACCATTCTTCCAGATGCACATTTCTGCGCTTGCAGTCGCAGCTCTAATTCATTGCAAAGGTGTTCTATTGAGATGAGGTCAGGACTCTGTAGGCCAGTCAAGTTCTTCCACACCAAACTTGCTCATCCATGTCTTTATGGAGCTTGATTTATGCACTGGTGCATAAAGCAAACATGTTTGAACATGCAGGAGCCATCCACAACAGTTCTCACAAAGTTGGGTGCATGAAACTGTCTAAAATGTCTTGGTATGCTGAATCATTAAAAGTTCCTTACACTGGAACTAAGGGGCTGAGCCCAACTCCTGAAAAAAAAAATAGAAAAACCCACACCATAATCCCCCCCTCCACCAAACTTTACACTTGGCACATTGCAGTCAGACAAGTACTGTTCTTCTGGCAACTGGTAAACCCAGACTCATCCATTGGATTGCCAGACGGAGAAGCATGATTTGTCACTCCAGAGAACATGTCTCCACTGCTCTAGAATCCAGTGGCGGCATGCTTTACACTGCTGCATTTGACGCTTTGCATTGCACTTGGTGATGTCTGCTCGGCCACGGTAACCCATGGTAAGCTTGCTACACGCTGTTCTTAAGCTAATCTGAAGCCAACATGAAGTTTGGAGATCTGTAGCGACTGATTCTACAGAAAGTCGGCAACCTTTGTACACTATGCTCCTCAACATCCAATGAACATGTCACGTGATTTTACATGGCCTACCACTTTGTGGCTTAGTCGCTATTGTTCTCAATCCCTTCTACTTGGTATAATACCGCTAACAGTTTACTGTGGGATATAAAGTATTGAGGAAATTTCACAACTAGATTTGTTGCAAAGGTGGCATCCTATCACGGAACCATACTGGAATTCACTGAGCTCCTGAGTGTGACCCATTCTTTCACAAATGTTTGTAGAAGGAGTCTGCATGCCTAGGTGCTTGTTTTTATACACTTGGAGCAATGGAAGTGATTGGAACACCCGAATTAAGTGTTTGGGATTGGTGAGTGAATACTTTTGGCATATAGTGTAATTTAAGCTTTGTAAAATGATGCATTATCCTGCTGGGAGCAGGTATCAAAAGATGGGTACAGTTCGGTCATAAAGGGATGGACATGGTCAGCAACAATACTCAGGTGGGCTGTGGGGCTCAAATGATGCTCAGTTGGTTCTAAGGGGTGTGCCACATCATTATACCACCAATACCAGCCTGAACCATTGATATAAGGCATGATGAATTATTCGTTGTGCATATCAAATTCTGACCCTACTTCCCAAATATCGAAACTGAATACCAATCTTTTATTGTTCAATTTTGGTGAGTCTGTGTGAATTGTAGCCTCAGTTTTCTAGAAGCAGTCTGCATGCCTAGGTGCTTGGTGGCCATGAAAGTAATTGGAACACCTGAATTCAATGATTTGGATGGGTGAGTGAATACTTGGCAATACAGTGTATGAAGACGGATGGTATGATGACAATATCCTCCCACTTTATTTTGTGTGGGACGATAAAAACCAGTTACCTGTTTTAGTTTCATATTCAGCATGCAGACAGGATCTGGGTGCTGAGTATATTGCTCTTTTAAGTAGGAGAATAAATATGTTTTCCATATGTCAAACTACTGATTTAAATAACAGACTGTGAAGGAACACTATTCTAGCATGTTGGAAATTCAGCCCAGGATGAAATTAGCATGGCTCATAAATGATGTATTATTTCTCTAAATTCTTTAGTAAGCCACACTAACACACTCTATATCTGTGCCCCAATTTCATAAGTATAAGCTTATATCAAATCAAAGTTGCATTTGTTTGTTATCTTTTCTGTCGTGGACACGGGATTGTCTTTGGTTGTTAATCTCATCAAAAATAGATTTTCATTACTGAGCAAAGATGCCTGGGCTGCTCTGGTCTGAAGCCCAGAATTGAGGAACCCAGAATACATGGAACATTTCATCCACCTTTCTTAACACCTAAAAATGGCAATATACACTGTTTATATGGCAGCTTCTATTTTGAAGTAAGGACAATATAACAAATGTTTCACAATCCCAGAATCTTCACCATGTAATGAGTTCACTGATTTACAGCTATCAGTGGTCTATCAGCATTGCAGCGGCCACGTGAATGGCACTTAATGTATTAAAGGTATCCTACTGCTTTGGAATAGATCAAGAATTGATTCAATGGTAAAAACAGATTAGTGAACACTATCAAGTGTCACAGAGTTTAGAGAAATTGTGGTGAGATGTAATCAATGAAATTGTTACTACTAGTAACTAAAAACCTGATTGGTTCTATTCATAAAATGACTTTTTACTTATTACACCCATTCAAGCCTTGAGCTTGCCTTAACAATAAAATGAAACATTCAGAAAGATATTAAAAACTGAACGCCCCCAATCAGACCTTTGGACAATGACAAAACAATGATGACAATAAAAGCACCGAGTGAAATACAAAAGACATGGGAAAAGAAATTCCACTAAGATTTTTACTCAGGGATGAGCCTTTTATGAATGTAATTAAATTTCTATTAAACTAGACCTACCTAAACACTTGATAATAATGTCAGACATTGGAGAATTCCTACTTACCTTTATGATGTTCTTCAGGTAAAATGTGAACATCTCCTTCATTACTATTGAAAAGGTCATAAATATCTAGCAAGAAAGCACTATCCATCCATCCATCCACTTCCGCTTATCCTGTTCAGGGTCGCGGGGGGCTGGAGCCTATCCCAGCTGACACCCTGAACAGGTCGCCAGCCTGTTGCATGGCTAACACAGAGAGACAAACAACCTTTCACACTCACATTCATGCTCTCATTCACACCTATGGGCAATTTATAGTAGCCAATTAACCTAGCCCCAGTAAGCGCATGTCTTTGGACTGTGGGAGGAAACCGGAGTACCTGGAGGAAACCCACGCAAGCACGGGAAGAACATGCAAACTCCACACAGAGAGAGGGAGAGGCCTGGGCCAAGGTGGAATCGAACCCAGACCTTCTAGATGTTATTCTAACTGTGAGGCAGCAGTGCTTTAACTAAGCAAATAGGTACGAGCCTCCTATTGGATAATTACTGCATGGGTGATTATCTTTCAGCTGGCAACAAGTTATTTAACCCCAACTGGTGCAATGAGTTGCTTCTCATTTCTTAAACAACCATGTCGAAAGACACATCGCGTGGTCGTGGAAAATATGTCAGTCTGTTTGAGAAGGGTCAAATCATTGGCATGCATCAAGCACAGAAAACATCTAAGGAGGTTGCAGAAACTACTAAAATTGAGTTAAGAACTGTCCAAAGCATTATTAAAAACTGGAAGGATAGTGGGGACCCATCGTCTTCGAGGAAGAAACGTGGCCGGAAAAAAATCCTGAATGATTGTGATTGGCGATCACTTAAACGTTTGGTGAAATCAAATCGAAGAAAAACAACAGTAGCACTCAGGGCTGTGTTTAATAGTGAAAGTAAGAGCATTTCCACATGCACAATTTGAAGGGAACTCAAGGGATTGGGACTTAACAGCTGTGTACCCTTAGGAAAACCACTAATCAGTGAGGCTAACTGGAAAAAAAGGCTTCAATTTGCTAGGGAGCATAAAGATTGGACTCTGGAGCAATGGAAGAAGGTCATGTGGTCTGATGAGTCCAAATATACCCTGTTCCAGAGTGATGGGCACATCAGGGTAACAAGAGAGGCAGGTGAAGTGATGAACCCATCATGCCTAGTGCCTACTGTACAGGCCTGTGGGGGCAGTGCTATGATCTGGGGTTGCTGCAGTTGGTCAATTCTAGGTTCAGCAACATTATGTGCTCAAAGAATGAGGTCAGCTGACTACCTGAATATACTGAATGACCAGGTTATTCCATCAATGGATTTTTTCTTCCCTGACAGCACGGGTATATTCCAAGATGACAATGCCAGGATTCATCGGGCTTGAATTGTGAAAGAGTGGTTCTGGGAGCGTGAGAAATCATTTTCACACATGGATTGGCCACCACAGAGTCCAGACCTGAACCCCATTGAGAATCTTTGGGATGTGTTGGAGAAGGCTTTACGCAGTGGTCAGAATCTGCCATCATCACTGCAAAATCTTGGTGAAAAATTAATGCAACACTGGATGGAAATAAATTTTGTGACATTGCAGAAGCTTATCGAAACAATGCCACAGCGAATGCACGCCGTAATCAAAGCTAAAGGTGGCCCAACGAAATATTAGTGTTTGACCTTTTTTTGCTGCAGGCAGGGTACATATTTATATGCCATCAGAAAGTAGTCTGATAAACATGACCCCAAACCATATCACAAATCAGCTGTTTCCAATCAACCACAGGTGATAAAGCCAGCCATCACAAAGAGGAAAAACAATACAGTTTAAATGCTGAGGACCCTGGGATACATGAATGACGTTCATGTTATCATTTTTTTATTAGGACTGAAGTAAGTTAGCATGAAGACTTATAGACTATATAGAAATGCAAATTGGAGAATATGCTTACATTCTCAGAAAATCATCAACATGTTGCTTCAGCATCACATAGTTTTCATGAAAATAAATATGCTGCTTTAGAGCCAGGCATTTGTTTTTTTAGCTGAGTATTCAATTTTTGAGGAACAAGAAAACAAATTACATTCATACTACAGAATTTGCTTATGTAAGGCATTCCCAATACAAATTTTTTAAGCATATGCCTAGTATGAATTTCTCCTTGTTCCCCCTATTTATTTACGTCACATAAAAAGAGAAAGTCAAGTCTTTGAATATTCCTGAAACCATGTAAGGCATACACTTGTTTATATTTCTGTATAGCATTACATCATGTCATTATTTTCGGTATCTATGTCTTTTTGTGAAAGATCCTTTATTATGCAGATGTGAAAGTCAGGTGAAAATGTCACTGTGATAGACATTTACATCAGTTCATGTTAGAAATAACTTCACTGCTTATTGAAAAGTGACTGACAAGACCCTGGAAGATGTACTCTTGAGGTTTCCCTCAGAAGAGCTATCTACATTACAGAGAGGCAGGCCAGGCTGTCTAGTTAGCACCTCAGCGGCAGCTTTCTGTGGTTCCCCATGACTGGAATGAAAGCTATGCGGGATGACATTTCATCAATATAAGGAGGGTGGGCTGAGGGGGTTTATTTCCTAATCCAGCTGGTTTATGTGAGCTCAGGCCAACTCAAGAACCTATTCAGATATATTAGAGGTGCTGCATGTAGAAGGACAAGCATGACATAATGCTGGCACCAACTGGACCTTGTTCTAGTAGATTCTATGGCTATTGAGAAAGAGACATACAATGTGTTAGCAAGCTTGTTTTTCCACCTATTATTTGGTTCCTAAGTAGTTTCAGTAGTGTGCTATTTGATTAAAGCAAAGGTGATAAAACTTTGACTTATGTTTAGTTCAAAATCAGAATACCATAGGGACTCGGGATGCATTTTGTCAGCAGCAACACATTTTTTAGAGTTCAAAATGTGGAGTTTACATGGGGAGTTCACTTTTAGTCACAGTAGCAAAATTGTTGCATGGACTAGGTTAGTACCAGAGGTAAGCCAGCATTGTTAGCTACATCAAAAGAGTTTATCCTCTGTGCGACATCCAGATTAGGATATATCTGGCTTAACTTCTCAAGCTCAGTTATGCATTCTCAGATGCCACTTCATCAGTCTAAGCTGAGCTTTGTCAGCCTTGACTACTGGGCATACAACCAGTATGCAAATATTCGCACGATAAACCTTGGTGTTTTGTTAGCATGGTGGAATGCTAATACTGATTCTCTACTTATGTTTTACAGGATTATGCAAAAGTTTTGAGCCACCCCTCATTTTGCTTCCAAGAAGCCAGACTTAAAACTCCATGACAAACATAACACAGCTTGACAGGCATAAAAAATAATATTTTTGCACCAACGAGATGATTCTCAAAGTGCTATTAGCTAAAAAAAAAAAAAACTTGGCATATGTCAGCATGATGTACAGGGTGTACATTAAAAAAAATACGTAAAAACTGGATAAGTGGAGGACAAAAGAAGAAGTGGCAAACATTTTAACCTTGTATGTTATATGTATAAGTATATACGTATACTGTACTATACCTTGTCAATTTACACCTTGCCCAAGGACTGCAGTTGGCAATTAGCCATCTGGCTAACACTGGCACATTTATAGTAATGTTGGTCCATGTGCACTGTTTTATAAATATATATATTTTTTTAATGTTCAGCAGATGACTGTTACTTGAAAATCGTGTCCTTAAGAAATAGGAATAAATCCAGCAAATACCTGACACAGGTCCTAAGAGACGCATCTGGACCTTCAGCTGATCCACCTACCTTTCGCCGAAGCCTCATCAGAAATGGTCTCAATGGAAGGGTGTCTGAAAAGAAGAATTTATTAAAGAAGGAAAACATGGAGAAAAGGATGAGGTAGGCCAAACTACACAAGAACTGGACTGAAACTCACCAGCAGGTATCGTCATCAATATGTATGGAGGAGGTCGAGAGAGAGGTGGAACAGTGAGTGTCTACAGCGATCTGTAAAACACAATGGAGGCTCTGTCATGATTTGGGGCTGCATTTCAGCCAGTGGTGTTGGGGATCTTGTCCAAATTGTTGGAATTATGAACACAGAAAACTAGGGTCAGATTTTGATCGACTGTGCAATACCTTCTGGAAAAAAGCCTGATCTGCAACAGCCTAATTTTTCATCATGAAAATGATCCCAAACACACACTGCCAATGTAGTAAAAGCAGACTTGGATAGAAAAGAAACACACAATAGAACACTAACATTCATGGATTGGCCTGCCCAGAGCCCGGACCTCAACATTATTGACATCCAAAGATGAGCTTTGGAATGTCCTTCAATAACCCTGGAGAACTATTCCTGAAGACAACTTAATGAAATTCCAAGAAAGCTTGCCAAAGAGACTTAAGGCTGTGTTAAAGAGTAAAGGGGCCATGGCAAATTCTGACTTTTACAAACTCTGTTTTTACCTTATATACTGTTTTTCCATTTTTTGTTTGCATGTTTCAAGAAATCACTGAACTTATTTCCCGTTTTCCTAGTGAAACATAAAGAAATGAGGGGTGGCTTGAGACCTTTGCACAGCACTGTACATGTTAGCATGATCACATTAGTATGTTGCGTCAGCATTAATCATAAAGTACAAAAAAAAGATAACCAAAGTTTGGTCAGTAATTCTTTCTCTAGACAATAGTGGCGAACCAGATGAACAACAGGATGATGAGCTGAATAGCATTGCCATGCTGCTAACAGGTCAAATAAACACACAGGTTTCCATGGAAAGAACATAACAGGAATTAAATATAGTTCCCTCCCATATGAAAATTAGATTAGCAACTGCAAAAACAAAGCGTGTGAAATTCAGCTATATATGTTTATCACCAGCTGGAGTTACATTCTGTTTGAGTCAATAATTTCATGCACTGCAAGTTGTTCATATTGCAGATATTAAATTACAATTACACACAATTTTTATGTGACAAATGTAATAGACATTCTGATGCTTGACCTTGAGTCCATTAGTGTCTTGTTCTTCATTTGATGTTCCCTTTCCAAAGTCACAACTGCTTCAAAGCCATGCTAGGATTATAAATGTCATAACCTTGATTATGTAATATATCGTAACATAAGAAGTACATTGCAGACAAGGGATAAGTACCTTGTTCGCAACATGTGGTCTTAACTAATATCCAGACAAGGGTACAGTTCAATGTGGGATTAAACTGAATGTTTCATCATACCACCTCAAAGTTTAATAAAAAATTGCCTTTGAGTCACTTTCTTTCAGTAGCTTCACACACCAAATTAATGATTGCCTTTGCCAGTTACCTGGCAGCCACCACTTAAATGACTATGTTTTATGCAGCTCTTAATGCAGTATGGTTGAAATCAGAGCCTGTGGTGACAGCTCAAACTGAAATCTGTTTATTTAAAAAAAGAAAAAAAAGCCAGTTAAACGCATTTTGAACAGTTAACGCTCTACTTAACCAGAATTTTAAAAACCTGCTGAAACAAACTGCTGCCTTACACTTTCACTGTGACAGTTACAGGTGCGTGGTATCTGTAAGAATCAGAGACTACACAAACAAATTGAACTCACCAATCATTTTCTTGTCAGCAGCTGTTCTGTGAAAGATGAGCATGCTGTCATCAGTAATTACCGCAGTGAGAGATAAACTTCACCACTAACTTGTCATTGGTAGCCCTTCCCTCTCCCTTTGGCTATTCATCCTGCCTTACTTCATCCACTGGTACACCAGCTCTCCCACTACCTCCACCCAACTCCCTCTTAATAATAACCCACCCACTCTGAGCATCCATCTGCCTAATCAGAAGAAGCCTGTGTTTGACAGTCACTGCCTAGGCACAAGCTTGCAGACAGGAAAATCAAACTTTTTCCCCAAAGGATTTAATATGCAGTAAAAAACGAGGAGGCAGCAAGTTTAGAAAACATCTATAAAGCAGTCTCAGTGGGAGTGATCGCAGAACTGTAGACAGGTAAGCCACTCTTCTCTTTGTTTGTTTGAGTCTGTGTGTGGCCAGAGGTACATCCTGACCACAGGTCAGCCATCACATCTTTATTATATCCAAGTGGATTACAGTTTATGAAGTGATAGAAGCTGAACAACTAGGGCGTTTACAGGATGCCCTTGAGAGGAATATTAGGACTCTACTGAAGAAGTCTGGATCAAAGAAATGGTTTTCAATCTCAGTCTCTTTTTTTTTTTTGTTTTGTTTTTTGTGAATGCTGATGTATTAAGAGACATATTTTGTCTTTTTACCTTTTATCCTTCTCTCTCAAATCTTGATAAATAAAAAGTGGTGCACTGGATATGAATATTGTTGAACATGAACAGACAAATAAATCACTGAGCTGTAGAAAAAATAAAATGGATTTATTCATTGCATCCTTTTTCCCAAACCTTCTCCATATTTGTAATTTTATTTGTAATTGGAGTATATTAATGTATTAATATCATCTAATTCTGAAGTTGCTGATGAGAATAGAGAGATCAGAACAGCTTTAGTCTGTAGCTCTGTGTAACCGTACAAAATTGTTTCAGGGTGAGGGCTTTAGTTTTGGAGCTGTGCACCATCAGTGTTGGTCTTTAATTTAGGATTGGGGTCTCAGTGACTAAAGCCAATGTTATAATATGCTAAGCTAGATAATATGCAAAAACACTTATTTGAAAAAAAATCTGCTGCATCCTTTTAAACTGTTATCATCCTTGATGAGTAAATATTTTAGAAAACGCATTTCAAATAATTAATACAAACTTTTAAATTTAAGTAACTACTTGTTTAATTTTACTGTATTCATACTCACACACAGACTATATGTATTGTCAACAGGCAGTAATAAGCCTCAGCTCATAAAGGAAAACCCGTAATAGTTGACCTTTTGACCTTCCTCCAGATGGAAGCATAGACATGAGAGATGAAATTAGCTTGCCAGTTTTATGAGTTATTATTATATGCAAAGGCATCATTTATCTTCCCTAGCACACAAGGTGTCATCAGTTGTATTGTAAGCAGTGCCTATATTAGTGCCTAATATTCACTGGGTATTGTCATACAGTACCTGGTAATGGGAAGTGTATACTATAAATACTGATGATCAAACCTGGTGTGAATGACAAATCATATAAAATACTGTACCACACAGCAGTAAAAACAAGTGCACAAATTTAATATGTTTTAATGCAAAGTAACACTCATGTATTGCCTTTGTTATCTGTTGCAATAACTGTGTTCACTCTGTTTGTAGGTCCCCTTTTGACAGCTAACTCTTGCCAAAATGTGGAATAGAGGGAAGAACACAGGAACCGCTGGAAACCAACTACGTAAAGGACTACAATTCTTACTACTCTTTCATTCTGCATAACATTTTAAGAAAAAAAATATTAATAAATATCAAATGCAACATTCTCTTGCTATCATTTCTGCAATGGATAACATGTTCTACATGTAAAAGATTTATTGTATCTAAAGAATTTGATACTAATTATTTATTAGCTTAATCCTTAATGTCGGTTTTAGGCCCTTATTTAAGCCGGGAATATTCTGGCTGTACTGTACTGTTAAAATCAAATTCTCCAGTTTAACAGGTTAAAACATATAAGAGAAAAAAATATATCTTTATATCTTGAGTGAACACTGACAATAAAGAAGGCCTTTGGGGTAAAACCATTTGGCAGCAACTATCTGTTATAAAAACCTACATTAATCTTTGACACAAGCAAACTTAATTACTGTCTCATATATAGGAAACTGTGTGCAAGTTAATTAATCACCAAAAGTGGTGGGAAATGAGCTGCCACTAATCCTGTCATAACATAACATATTGCTACAGTCAAACAAACAATTAAGAAGGTATAAACCACCATTTGGTACGCCCAATGATAGATTTATGGCCTTAAAACACTAACGTTTATAAGCAACACGAGTAATGCTTAGACTTGGACGCAATAATAGAAAAACTGAAGGAAAACCCCTGTACAAGCCCTGCTTAGCGCCAAATAACAGACAGACACAATCAGCGAATAGGTGGTGAACACAGTGAAACATTTAGCAGCTAAAGAGCCAGCTATTTCCCTCAGGAGTTGGTAGAGAACTGAAGGAAAGCCATTATTGGATTTTCAGGTGGCTAGGTGGACCTAAATAATATGTCTGTTGTGTTTACAACTTTCTTTCACTGCTCCCAAGTGAAAGAAAGTCAAAACGCTGATCCTAACCAGAAGATGCACAGAAGATTCTCCATTAACTTCTAAAATTCACTGGAAACTTTGTGAGTTGCAGTTTATCCAACTGACAGGCGCTTAGCCAGCTAACTAAAGGTCCGTTCTCTGAGGCTTCAGTGATAAACTAAGGATAGGAAGAAAACATCCTTGGATAAAAGTCACCTACCTGCTGCCTTTTACTGTCACTCTCTTAGAGCTTCAGCTTATTCGGGCCTCTAAGAGTTTTCCTTTTCCACGTTATGCATGACTAGGCATTCAGCTTCAGCCTCTTCAGCTCCTTTTTTTACTTCATTTCATATGTATACCACCTGATATCTCTACAAGCACAGACCAGCTTTCCCTTATGTATTTCCAGCTGATCTAATGTTATTTCTTTTCACCCAGGTTTCTCCCTTGTTCATCAGTATATTCAGCGCTTTAATGAGGTGTCTGGCAACAAGACAGGTGAAATGAGAGCTGTTTTATTTTTTGCTGGACAAACAGTGTTTTTTGACATTGCAATGCACTGCAGTGCTGTATGAACACAATACTGAGAAAGAGCCATTATGAGGAATAATGGAATAAACATTGAATAATACACTAGGTATTATTGAATACTGTCTGTTTGTGACCCGTTCTGTCTTTGTGTTGATAACCTGAAACCCTATCTCGTCAAAGCAGTGACACGTTTGATTGGGTGGCAGCTCTCCTATTTCTGTCCTTGTCATAATAATTATTAATCCCTGGATTAACGTTGCTCTTTACCGACTCCTGTGTGATCCTCTATCTTTGAACATTCAAAGCTTGATGAGGAAATGTTCAGCTGCCAAGCAGGAAGGCAGGGGATCACACAGTGTAATTCATGGTCTGCTTTTTAAATGGCTGAGTGAATTACTGTACAGTCTGTTCATTTAACTCTTTATAGAACGTACAGAATGTGCACAAAAGCAGGAATTTGATTGCGAAAAGGAGAATCTGCAAGTTGGTTTTTTTTTGACAATTAATTGTCTGAGTCACTATTTTAAAATGCAGTTCCCAAACGTTCCATGCGTCAAGCTTTTCCAGTGTTAGCCTTTCCTGCTTTTCTCAATGTTATATGCATCACTGGTCACTTTGTTAGGTACACACTTTCAGCTGCTTGTTCATGCAGTTCTTTTGGATGGAAATGCCTTGTTGATGCCAGAGGTTAGAGGAGAATGGCCAGACTGCTTCAAGCTGTAACTCAAGTAACCACTTGTTAGAACTAAGGTATACAGGTGAGCATCTCTGAACGCACAAAACATTGAGCCTTGAAGCAGATGGGCTACAGCAGCAGAAGACTGCACACCCGCTTCCTGTCAGCTAAGAACAAGAAACTGAGGCTAAATCGCACACACTTAACCATCTCTGATGATTCTCGATTTCTATTGTGACAATTTCTATTCAGATGGGTCATTGACATAAACAGAATGAAAGTATGGATCCATTCTGCTGTGTATGGTGCTGTGGAGGATATTTTCTTGGCACATTTTGAGCCTCTTGGTATCAGCTGAGCATTGTTTAAAATGCCACAGCCTACCTGAGAATTGTTGCTGACCATGAACATCCCACAGCGTAACATCTTTTGATGGCAGCTTCCAGCGGGATAACACGCCATGTCACAAAGCTCATATCATCTCAAACTGGTTTCTTGACCATGACAATGAGTTCATTGTACTCAAATGGCCTCCACAGTCACTAGATTTCAATCCAATAGACAATGTGGTGTAACAGGAGACTCAGATTACACACGCCCAGTCGACAAATCTGCAAGCAGTTGTGTGATGATATTGTGTCAATATAGACCAGATCTCTGAGGAATGTTTCCAGCACCTTGTTGAATTAAGGCAGTTCTGAAGGCAAAAGATGGTCCATCCTGGTACTAGTAAGATGTACCTAATAAAGTTGCCGATGAGTGTAAAAAAGGTGTTGACATTGCAAGATACATTTAAAATGTATAAGAGGAACTTTATCCCATGCAATGGCAGAATCGTGTTCTTTTTCAAGCAATACATGTTACTGTAAACCGTCTCTGAATGGCAAAATTTTGTACCACGCAAATCAAAATTTAGCAACAGGAATTGATTTTCCAGCAGCATGGTAGTGTGGTGATTGGCACTGTTGCCTCACAGCCAGATGGTCCTGGATTGGAATCCACCATCTGGCTGAGGCCTTTTTGTGTGGAGTTTGCATGTTCTCTCTGTGTCTGCATGGGTTCTTTCCAAGTGCTACGGCTTCCTCCCACAGTCCAAAGACATGCAGTTAGTGGGGTTAGGTACACTGGTGATTCTAAATTGCCCATAGGTGTGAATGTGTCTGTGAATGGTTGTCTGTCTCTCTGGTTAGCCCTGCGACAGAATGGCAACCTGTCCAGGGTGTACCCTGCGTCTCACCCCATGGCAGTTGGGATAGGCTCCAGCCCCCCTGCGACCCTGAATTGGATAAGTGGAAGAAAATGGATAGATGAAAAGTTAAAGAGAATTGTGCCACCACAGCTAGTGTAACTTGGGACTTGTAAGCAAAAGCAGTAAATAAGATTTGTGCACAGTACTTTCCATTTGCAAAGCTACTGTTGCTGTCAACGCACAACGCATCACTGGGAATATGTTTGACATTCCTGACATCTGCTGGTAGCAAAGAATAAATCCATTTACTTCTACCAAAAGCAGCAAACTTTGACCAGACTAATTAATTTATTTTCAGTTTGTGGTTTTCACTTCTCATGGTTATGTATATGTTTCTTTGTGTTATCTTTTCTTCCCATTTTGTTTAGCTGCCATTCGGAGGAGATCTAAGACATCTGGGGTGATGATCACGCAGTATTTAGTAAACATGCCAGAGGGGAAAAGCACCCCAGATTTCCAGTGTAAACCAATACCACTAACCACTGAAAAAGGTGGGTGCTTTAAATTATAACTGACCACCAAAACCGATGCATTTTTGTATCTACATAGTCACAGAAAAGATAAGCATTCAAATAAATTACAGCGCTGCCAAGGAAGTATATTAAAGTTGACTGGTTGAGTTTCAGCAATATCTTTCAAATGATGAAACTTAACTCAAATTATAGACGTGAGGCTTAAAAAGATTCCTTAATATGTCTTTTAGGAAAGTTAGCTGTTTTCAGGGCTGTGGTGACAGGGGATCCAACACCAGATGTGTCGTGGAGAAGAGCTAAAGGAACTCTTTCAGACAAGGAAAAATTTCGGACTAAATATGATGAATCAACTGGGGAGCATATATTAGAGGTGAGTGAATCAAGGGCCTGTGAGTGGGTCGCATTTATATTATTAATTGTTGTCATAAAAAATATGATACATAATGTATTTTCCCGTGAATTCAATCACTTACTTGTATTTCCAGATTCACAAAGTGTCTGCTGAAGAGACAGATACATACAAATGTTTGGCTGCAAACGACTATGGAAAAGCCATTTGCACAACAACCTTAACTGTGACTGAGGGTAAGATTTAACCATTAAAAATTTTAAAGGTTTTTATGTATTTTCTTTCTTTTACAGTGCATTTGAGGGAGTTTTTCTATTGGTTGAGTGGTCTTGTAGCCTTTATTATTTCTTATTATTTAAGCTTACACTGAAGAGACATAAAAAAAAACAAAAAAAAAAAACAGATAAGTCAAATAGGTGCCAGGGCCTAGTTTTGTTCATCTTATTTGTGGAAAAAAATGTTATAGGGCTCAATGTGTATTTAAATGTGCATTTATCTCAAATAAAACTTGAACTGAATTTGTTGTTTTCAGCTTCAACAAATCCGGCAGATTTCAGAAAATTGCTGAAGAAAAGGTGAGGAGCTATTAAAATATCAAAAAGGGCATTTCTGCATGGATATGCCTTTTACCACTGATCCCTTTTTTGACAGTTGAATACATTACATTTAATATTTTCCTATTATCTTTAGTAAAATAGACAGAGCAGATGGAGAAACCAATGAAAGGTTCTGGGACGCGATGTTAAAAGCTGACAGGGAGGACTACGAGCGCATCTGTTCCGAATTTGGTGTTAAAGACTTGCATTTGATTCTCAAGAAACTTGATGAAAAGAAGAAGGAGAGAGCACAAAATAAGAGTAAGGTATGAAAACCCTCAGCTCTCACACTAAATACAATATCTTACACTAATCAATCACAGAGACAACTGGTGCTGATGCATCATGAGAAGTCATATTCTTTCTGAATTTTCACTGAGCTCATACTGTTCATTGTAAAAAAAAAAAAATTACATTGCTAGTTCAAATGCAGATATCACATCAGCAGAAGAACTATTAACCACACTCAACAGCCACTTTATTAGGTACACCTTGCTGGTACTAGGATAGTCCTTTACCATAGATTTAACAAGATGCTGGAAACATTCCTTGGAGATTCTGGTCAATATACCGTAGCAGTTGCTGCACATGCAGAATGCAAATCTCCCATTCCACCACATCTGACACTGTTGGGTTGAGGTCTGGTCACTGTGTAGGCCATCTGGGGACAGTGAACTCACTGTATATACATTATATCCCCCAATGTAGGTCAGACATATCAGTTTGCTGATCCCTCTATATTGTATGTATTCCATATTGCGTGCCTTATTAATACACAAAGCAGTGAGTGAATCAGAAATGCACTGGAGATGTGCACATGGAGCTGTGATTTCTAAATAACAACTGGGCATTCATTAAACATACATAATATGTGAAATCATAAAGTTCCATGACTCTTAATAAATGAGTGCTTCCAGCGCAGTATATTTTCCATTTTTTACAGGAATTGCAACAAACCGTATATTACATCGTCATTTATCTTTTTTTTTTCTATAACTTTTCTGTCTATCTAGCAGGATGCTGTAATTCCCTATGATGAAAATGGAGCAGAGGAACATGATCTAAAGAGTTTTGGGAGAACAAAGAATGTTCCCATTAATGGCCTGATGCAAAAGGACACAGGGCTTTGTGAGGGAGATATTCAAGCGGCCAACCTTCGAAACACAGGGCTGCCTCAAGTGGATCCTGAAAAGTTCATGCTCCCTGCAGAGTTTAAATGTAGGTTCAAAAAGGCAACTGTAGGTAACACTGGGGCAAAGATAACCATATATAAAAATTTACTAACTAGCCAACAATCAGAGACTAGCCAATAGAGGAAAGTACAATGTTCTCTACTTTTAAATCTCTAACTGTGTTGTCAGTGATGAACATGACTCATATTGGTGATACATGTAAAAGAAATGAAAAATTCACATAAATTTAATATTCAACCTTTTTTTTCAGGTTCCAAAGTGGACTTTGTAATCAAAATTCAGGAGATTAAAGCAGAAGAAAGGGAGGATGCTTTGTTTGAGTGTGTTCTGACACACCCGCTACCCAAGATCACATGGATGGGCAAAGGCAACATCCTGGAGGATGGAGAAAAATATAGTTTAACTATGTCAGAACACAAACTCATTCACAGGCTGCTCATCAAGGACTGCCAGCCACTGGACAAAGGCATCTATTCAGCTGTGGTTGGCAATACATCTTGCAATGCCTGGCTGGTTGTGGAAGGTATCACCCTAAAGTACAATGTATAGCGTTATCTTAATTATTACCATTGTACGTCAGTGATGATATTCACAAATGCGTGTTTCATTTATGCTGTACTATATAACCTTTAAGCTGACAGTGATCCTGCACCTGGTGATGAGAAGAAAGCCCGTAAAACTACAGTGGCTCGTGGAGCGCAGACCGACTTTGAGAAAGTGGCCAAAGAGCAGCAAATAAAAATACAAGGGGAGATGGAGAATATTTTGGCAGCAGTAAAAGCAAAACATGGAGCAGGACATATTACTGATGAACTGACTTTAGAAGAACTGACCTTTGAAGAACTGACTTTGATGTTAACCACTGGTGGAAAACACAGCAAAGTCACTGGACCAGGTAAAAATGTGTGAGCATTTAAAGATATTTAACACTGCAAACGCCTGTCCTATGGAGCAAAAACTCAAAAGGAGCGAAAAAAATATTTTTGCTATCACAACATGAATAAAATTCATTATCTCATTAAAGTTTCCATATGACTGTGACAAAGTTCAGCATTTTGGGCATTTTTATTGGACCGAAAGGCAGTAAAATCCCATCGATCCCACATTCTGTCTCATCCTTCATGCCTTATCCTTCAGTGAGTGGATTAAGTATGACATAGTTGTTTACTGGTACTGGTGCAGGCAGTAATAGAGCAAAACAAACCTGATCACATTTCTCAGTACCAAGGTAGACAAATATCTCCGAACAGCCATAAGGTATATATGTTAAAGAATTTTGGTCTTGAAAATCACCAACATTTTTTTCTAACTGGCATACAGTAGGTGAAAATGAAGGTGATCATTCTGGGGAGATGAAGGACTTCATTGGACATGCAATTAAATCAAGATACATAAAGCACGGTCAAGACGTGGAAGTTGGAGTAATTGGTAAGAAACATACAAAACTGTACTCATGTCCATGTCTTTGTTATAGACAGCTACATTTAAATCTTTTATTCATTTATTTTGTGTTTGAGCATTAGTAGTTTTAAGGGTCAGGTCTTGTATTTACGTAGAGTCCACTGACAAATTTATGGATATGGAAGAGTCTCAAATGCTTACCATGCGTCAACATGAACTGGGAGAATCTGATAGAAACAATAACTCAACTGGGTCTATCAAACACCAAATGAAAAAAAAGAAAGTCCAATGGAAACAACAAACATCTGGTAAGGAGCACACACAATGCCTGCATAAAGATGTACTATATCTGATTAAGATTAGATCTATGTGCATATAGCTGTAGAGATGAAAAAGAAGTGCTTATTGGTGTATTATTGTCAATTTTATGTAATGCTGAATTACAAAACTTGTTTTCTTCCTTCTGTATTTTTTTTTCAAATCTAAAGAGCTGATATATATTTGACATTTTTGTTTCAAACCCTTACAAGGATTCAGGCCATTTCCATTTAAATTTGAAGAGTTCAGATGCAAAATGGCAATGGTGAGGTTATTATTTTGAGAACAAAGTGCCATTTAAAAAAAAAAAAAAGTAAATATAGTTATTTCCCTACTGCTTAACAAATAATATTTTGTTTTGTGTCAAAACCAGCTAAATCTAAAAGTTATTTTTTTCCGCAAAAACCTCTAAATGCACTTCTTCCACATCGACATAGTTAAGAGTGGCTAAAACACTGAAATTGATGAAAGAACACAGCATAATGAGAAATTCGCCATTTCAGAGGATTCAGGGGTGGGTATATATCCATACCTATGTATGCTCAGTGTTAATGAAGGCAAAATGCCCAAATATTAGCCTATGATAAGATTTCTACATAAATATACACAGTACAACCGCAATAGCACAGAACGGCAGCCCCCTTTTTTTTAACAATAGCAGAATAGTAGATACTTACCAGTGGTCCCAACAACAGAGGGACGGCGAAGGGGGCTGTGACCAGCTCCACCTGAATGTGGGTACACACCGAGCCACCGACCCGTCCGGTTTGCCCTGTCCCCCGCTAGAGACCTTCGGCAGCGAAGGAAACGGTGGAGCCGCTGGCTCTGCGTGGGTGAGGGCACACTCGGCAGCTACTCCCTCTAGTTGGTCAAGTTTGATCGCCAAACATTTTATTTTTTCTACACACAAAATAACGCCAGACTCACCTGCAGATGTGTTTACAATCTGATCACCAGGTGCAGCTCAGTGCTGAAAACACCTGAAGTCACATGATCCGATCTTGCGTCCTGATTAGTTCTAGGGATTTCCGGGCTTTTGCGGGCAATGAGAAGTTGCGTTTAGAGGCTTTTGACAACACACGTATAATTCAGGCTTGGCATGAAATGATTTGTCTGGCATATAGTATGTGTGGCAAGGATTCCGTAAATATCATTATCTCATTTTTGAAGAATGTGGTATTTAGCGGCTTTTGCATCTGAACTCTTCATTTGTATATTATAGTTTAAAAGGTTAATTAGCTGGCACAGCAGCATGAGAATAGCTGTCAAAGTTCTACATGATGCTGTAAGTATATAAGCTTTGTCTTTAATGCTACAAAAATTCAGAAACATGTCCCTAAGCACTTTTTTTGGATGAATTTTTCAGAACTTGAAAATCCACTGCATAAAGCTGTGTATGCATTACCTAACACAGATCCGAATGAACTAGCAAGTGAAAATGAATCAAGTGGCTATGATGAGGATGAAGATGAGGACTCTATTGGCCTGGTCAAGCACCCAGCTTCTTCAAAGCAAGACCTTAGGCCAAAGGATGCTCTTGATGGTAAGAGAGCACACTTAGTGTATCATTGCAGGGGGGCAGTTCTTTTATGAGAAAAAGGTAAAGTGTAGTAAAAATATTAGATGTGATCTTACATTTAAAAGTATGCAAGTGTTGTGTTTGTTAAGTGACTAAATCTGATAATTCCTGCGCATAACAACAAAATATGATTTTGGAACATATTTTACTACCTCTGAAAATTCAGATTTTAAAGGTGAAGGTACACATCCTAAAGACTACATTAAGTGTGACGACAGTGGCACTGACTCTTCTACACATGGGAAGCGCAAAAGGCACGCCCCCCTAATTGAAGATTTGGTGGTTGGTAAGTAGGTGTCAAAAGATTTATCTAAAACTTTTTTTTTTTTTTACAAATCAATTATCTGCTGAACCACACTGATTTACACTTTTAGACTTCAATTAGGATCGATTCTCCACCTTCTTTTCTGTCTTGTTACCACAAATTTCAGGCATGGCATACAAACCTGAACAATATTCTGCACTACAGTTGACAGAAACATTAAACATTGTTTATGAATGGAAAAGAAAATTGACAATCAAATTAAACTATTATTAGGACAAAGTAAAATTATCTGGAGATTTGCATTTATAATTTATTTCCTCCACCTAAAATTAATCAATATTTAGAACATTTTCAGCATTTTACCTGCAGTCAGACAGCTCTTTCCCGCAAAGCCAGTAATGACAAACAAGTGATTTTACCTAAAAAAAAATTTTAAAAAATACAGGAGTCATTCTTTTACTATTGCCTTGATTGATTAGTTAGTTTGGCTATTGTGTGACTTTGGTATTGTGTCGATCCAGATCTGAACTAACATATCAAAATGCAAAAGTCATGCAAAGTGACAAGCAACTCTCATTTCTTGTGAGGCAAAAATGACTGCTTTTGTGACAGGAAACTGGTGGCACACTTCATAATCAGCATTCTTAGTGGGACAATACTATCCCTCTTCAGAACAATTTGGCTGTCAACCTCAAGTACTTTCCAACATTAGAGTTGAGTCTCATCCTTCAGACCCTCTGGCAGTTTTGCAGGTAGTTCATTTTTTTTATCTTATCTCCAAGTCTACTAGTTTATCTTCCAATGGTTTATTCCTCATCTTCAGTGCCCACTTTATTTGCAGACAAGAAACATCTGAGATACTTGTATCTTAGTTTGTGACATCATTTCAGTGCAATCTGATATCTCTTTCCTTACTCAGGTGTCATTGTTGGCAGTATTGTGTAGGAATCCAATATTTGGCTCAATCCTGACTCAAAATGCTACAGCCTAATCTATGAAGAATGCAGTGAAGAAACAGTAATACTGGCACTGTTTTACTAAGAAGCAATGCAGCATCAGACTACATAAACAAGACTGTCAAATTCTTTGCCTTAGATGAAAGTAAATCATTATGTTAAAAAAAAAAGATGTTATATCATCTAGTCCTGTATTTAACCTCAATTTACTTTGGAAATTTGTACGCTGCCCACAGTTAGATTGAGAAAGTGGAAATCAGGAAAAGTATAAATATTTTTGGAATGCAGCAATAGGATTGCATTAGAAGCTAAAAATTATTGCCTCCATTGGACACAAAACATTAATAGCATGCTTTAATAGTTGTTACTTACTACAAGTCATCTTATGTTATTGATTTTTTTTCTCTTTGTTCAAGATAAAAGGTTATTTTCCCACAGCAAGGAGCCTTCACAGGAGTAAAACGACACAGATAAATTAGATAAATTGGTTAGTCGTCATTTTCTATGTGACAGGCGTGAGCCTGACAGATCTGTATCTGGCTGGAGACTTGGTCAAATTTCTGTTACCAAAGAGACACTCATTGTACAAGATTTTAAAAATCATGTCTTTGCAAACAGTGTTACTGATGGGTAATATTTTAACTGTTCTTAGATCCAGGGGTTCATTTCATCTGTGGTTTGACTGATGTTAATGCTATCATCAATGAGACTGCTGAGTTAACATGCAAACTTAGCAGTGAAGACTGTGAGGGAGCCTGGTTCAGAGACGGCAAACAGGTTAGTCAGAAAATCTATACACATACATGTATGTATTAAATCATATGGATTCTATCTATCTATCTATCTATCTATCTATCTATCTATCTATCTATCTATCTATCTATCTATCTATCTATCTATCTATCTATCCATCCATCCATCCATCCATCCATCCATCCATCCATCCATCCAAATTTTAAAAATACCCAAGTCATTATTTAAAAAATAAAGTTTGTCATTACTTTCTCCAGGGACAGTCACTGCAGGTTTCATAGAACATCTGTTCATCTTTAATTTACTTCAAATGTTTTCCTAGTGTTCGAGTACTTTGGGCCCATGTGAGACACAAACACACACAGCTGGGCATGAAGCCCTCATTACTGCTGATTTGAAAACCTTATTTTTAACAGCTTTTGCTTGATTTGTTTACTTTTATCTTTTTGTTTTTTTCCCTATCAGATATCCCCAGATGACAATTTCTCAATAACTAAAGATGGCCCAATCCATAAACTGGTCATAATCAAGTGCGGTGAAGAGCACTCTGGAAAATACCGTTTTGAGGCAGATGGCCGTAAAACAGAAGCAATGATAAATGTCAAAGGTTTGAGAATTGCTCGTGACACCGTGACATTTTGCAGGAAAACTGCAAATGAAAACATTTGCATGTTGTTCACAGGCATAACAAGAAAGAAATGTTGAATCAGATCACAGATAAACAACTGAGTACTTCTCTAACTCTTACGCATGTCTTTAGATCCTCCCAGGTTTGACCTTGAAGATCTCAGTGCTTTCTGTGAACCAGTGACAGTTAAAGCAGGGCACAACGCCATCTTCAAACTGCATTTTCTTGGCCACAAACCCATAAAGATTCAGTGGTACCGAGAAGGAGAAGAACTCCAAGATGACAACAATACAAGGATAGAGAAATCTGCAAGCCACAGCCGCTTGCTTCTGAGCAGATGCCAGAGGAAGGACACTGGAGAGTTCAAGATCAAGCTAAAAAATGAGCATGGCTTCACTGAGGCAGTCTCCCAGCTTATTGTGCTTGGTGAGCGAAATAAGGACAATGCAGAAGCTGAACAGAAAATGTCCAACCTCATAATATGTTTGGCAATGCCTTAAAACTTGACCAAAGTTTTTTGATTTTTTTTTTATGATTATCTATGATTATCAGTCTATGTAAATACTGTTTCTCTATGATCAACACTGCATTAATTTCACTGTCTTATATATAAATAGGAAATTTATTTTCATACTTTCTACACAACTTTTTTGATGTTCCAGACAAACCAACCCCACCACAGGGTCCTGCAGAGGTAACTGAGAGCTCAGCTACATGTATTGAATTTAGGTGGCGTCCTCCAAAGGATGATGGCGGCTCCCCAGTGATTAACTACATAATGGAGCGTCAGCAAGTGGGGCGAAACACCTGGAAGAAAATAGGAGAGATACCGGGTGTGCCCAGCTTCCGGGACACAGACGTGGATCGTGGGCGCAAATATTGTTACCGTATCAAGGCAGCGACGGCAGAAGGCACAAGTGAAGTGATGGAAACTGACGATGTGCAAGCTGGCACACTTGGTAAATCAAACTGATGCTGAGACACAATGTTACCAGATCAGTTTACCTCACACACCAATCTGAATGACACAGAAATAACAGAATCCAAACTGTAAATACTGAGTTTTTACTTTGGGACTTAAACACAAGTGAAAGCTTTTATTATAAAATGACCAGTCAAAAAAAACATTTACATTTGTGGGCAACAGAAGGTTTTTACCTCATCTAAAAGTGGCCAGTCAAAACTTCAGCTTACTGACATATAATTAAAATCCAAATGTGACATCTTATTTTTCTCCCAACCAATTTAATAGAAAGGTATATACAATATGCGATGATGGTACACAAGCTGCCAAATTAGTAGAAAAGGCACAAGTTAAAACGGTTAAAACAAACACGCTCTCCCTGACAGCCCAGGGCTAACAACACAACACTAAAAAACCACTACATAAGCATAATGCACAGAAATTACTTACTGTTTTAAGATCTGCTTGAAAAATACTCCCAAGTGTACCTCTGGACCCTCTATCTGTATATTGTCTTGACAAGTCTGATACAGCCCTCACTGTGGTCTGATTTTAGTTATTCTAACCAGCTGTTAAAAATAAGCAACATAATTTTGGATTAAAAAGCTAAAAATGCTCTTGCCAGC
Organism: Pterophyllum scalare; assembly: GCA_024447675.2. NCBI lineage: Eukaryota > Metazoa > Chordata > Actinopteri > Cichliformes > Cichlidae > Pterophyllum > Pterophyllum scalare. The sequence goes on along the minus strand of JAMQGT020011552.1, from coordinate 178,878 downwards.
TTAGCCATGACCAGAAAGTCTTCAAGTCACATCAGTGTACCTGCTCGTATGCAAAGAGAAATTCAAGTCCCTTCGAAAATGTGTTGCTGTCTTCCCCCCCCCCATTAAACTAATTGATTAGGTAGTAAACTATTTGTCACAGTTGAACTCAAAAATATGAACATCACTCTGATGTACTAATTACATTTTTATAGCAGTGTAATTAACTTGTAATTGTAGCTAATACTATAAACAGCACCAACCAAAAAGCTAGAAATATATTGCGTCTTAAAAAAGGTTTGCAAACATAAGCTTTTATTAGGAATAAACATTAAAAACGCTAATATTTTAACATTTGGTGGTAAATAATTTGGCAGAACTAAGTTAGCCATTTTGTGTATTTCACATAGGAAAGTTAATAACATGTGGGGCTAACTTTTAACAAGCAACAACAAATTTCAGCAGTGAATTTCTGTGCACCTGAGAATGAGGGTTGTTTTCCGGTCAGAGCAGCCTGGAAAACACCTTACAAATGATATCAATAATGACTCTACTCCTGCACTGTAACAGTGAGCCAACAGGACCCTGAAACTGATGCTACTAAACTAAGCAGCAAACTGTCATTATCTAGGTCTACTCTGCCTCTCCCTGGCACGTCCAAATCACAGGTCAAAATGTAATCTGTGGAGGAGAAGTTGTCGTTACTGCCCCCTACTGTGCAACTGTGCATTTCTAGGACTATTCACCTTTCTTCTGAATCAAATGTGGAGCTGTAAATAATTACTATTTTCATTATTGACTTTAATCTCCTTCCACCAGGAAGGTTATGTAATTGGCTCAGGTTGCCTGTTTCTTTGTCTGTTTGTAAGCAGTATAGCTTAAAAATGTATGGGTTTTACATGAAATTTTTACCAGTCATGGGGCTTGGCACAACTTGGATTACAACATTTGGATTACAGTCTGCATTCAGGAATTTTTGGTCTTTTTTTTTAACCACTGAGGAAGAGGGCAATATTGGACATTTTGGGTCATATACATATAACTCTGTGTGTTAATGTAAAAAATGTGTTAATGTAAAATATATATCACAGCCTAATCCAGATCCAGATATCCGAGAGAGATAGCCTCGGAGGAGATCTGAAGCCTGGCACTACTTTTTGTTGAATAGAAACAAAGCAAAAAATTAAACTAATCTAACTAATCAATGATCAGTTTAGAGGCTGATTGTTTTGGAACAGGACATGTTGATATAATTAATTAAATAAAAAGAAATTTAATTACATAAAATCCATTGCACAGCAGAGTTACTTCTTCATTTAAGTCTCATGCAGCTAAAAAGTTCATTTTCTCTGATTGTAGCCATTACCAGCACCATCTATTTTGCTTCTGCATTCTTCAGCTTTCCCTGCCCCTCCAGCACCTCCAAAGGTGGTCAGTGCTTCTGATGACTGTATAAATCTTTCATGGGCTCCTCCAAGTAACACGGGAGGTTCCCGTATCTTGGGCTATATTTTGGAGAAACGAAAGAGGGGAAGTAATCTCTGGACTGTTGTCAATGCCAATGATGAGCTAATAAAAGGTAGGTATTTTTACCTCAGTTCAATCTGATAGACCTGATGACCACAGACCATAACAGTGCTGTTTTTACTGTTGTTGTGCCCCCCCACCCTTCATTTTTCTGTCTTTCTTCTTCTAAAATAATGTGTAGAAAAGAATTATGCAGTGAAGGACGTTGTCGCAGGCATAGAATATGAATTCAGGGTTACTGCCATAAACCTTTCAGGAGCTGGTGAATTTAGCAACCCCTCAGAGTTTGTTTTTGCACGGGATCCTAAGAGTAAGTGCTGCAACTGTTGTTCATAGTACACTGAACAAAAGACTGAAGAAAAAATGTATCCATAAGCATAGATTAGGCAAAAAAAATTAATGTATGATATTTGAACTGCACCAGAGCCTCCTGGTAAAGTTACAGGCCTTAAGGTGACAGAAACCTCTTACACCCATTTGGTCCTGACTTGGACCAAACCCGAGGACAAACCAGGCATACAGGATGAAGCAAGAGGGTATTTCGTTGAGATTCGGCAAGCAGATTGCATCGACTGGTCCCGCTGTAATAGCACCCCCATCATCTTGACTTCCTTCAGTGTGAAAGGCCTGAAATCCATGGACATGTACTGGGTAAGAGTGATTGCGATTAATGAAGGAGGAGAGAGTGAGCCTGAGGAGCTGCCCAACTATGTGCTTGCAATGCCTTCACCAGGTATGTCAATAAGACTTAGAAATTTCAGATTCTATAAGGTAGTTGCTGCTAAAACCATTTTTATTTTGTTGGTTCACTATGACAGTGAGGCCAAAATTCACAAACAACAAGATGAAGAGTTTCCTTGTGGTGAGGGCAGGGAACTCTGTGAGGATTACAGTCAATTTTGAGGTGAGAATCATATTTCAGCTTTATGATCGGTACCATTCTGAGGCAAACCATGATTTCGCAAAACTAAACTAAACTAAATACTGAAGATATTCCTTTTTTTAAACAGGCTTCTCCACGGCCAATAATTATGTGGCTAAAGGATAATGTGCCAGTTACAAAGCGGGTCACAATCAGTAACTCAGACGGCTCCTCCCAGTTGCTGATTCCGTCCTCTGAGCGTTCCGATTCAGGCATCTATTCCATTTTGGTGAAAAATCTTGTAGGACAGGAAACATTAAGTACAGAAGTCAGGGTCACAGGTAAAATAAAACTAAAATTGTATACTCATTTTCTTTTGCAGTGTCATTTTTGAAAGATATGTTATTGGATCTATGCATGTAAAACATTTCACAGATGATCCAAAACCTCCTGGACCAGTAGAACTGGAAGAAAATGTGCCTGGCACTGTGACAGTGATCTGGGAACCTTCTCCTGATGAGAAGCGTGATGACCGTCTCCACTACACTGTGTCCAAACTGGACTCTACCAAGCGTACATGGGTTACAGTGGCTGACAGACTCTTCAATAACAAGTGTACAGTCTGTAATATCATGCATGGAAGGGAATATCATTTCCGGGTCTATGCCAAAAATGACATGGGCATATCTGCACCTTCTGAGTCACCAACCTGGGGGATGGAGAAGAAGAAAGGTGTGTTTGTCATCTCAGACAAGCTTAAAGTCCAAATAGTCACCTTTCAATTAAAAAAAAATTAAAATTATCATACTGTGTCTGCTCTCTCATAGAAAAGTTTGCAGTAAGTATACCGACCATAAAGGACTGTGATTTGAGATGTGCCCCATCCTTCATTGTACCATTGAAACTGCACACTGCACCCAAAGGTTATGAATGCTATATGAGCTGTGCAGTAAAAGGAAATCCCAAACCTCGTATCACTTGGTATCGAAATCACATCAGTCTAAACACTAATATCAACTATTACACCTCCAACACCTGTGGAGTTTGCACCATGTTAATCCTCCATGTGGGTCCCAAAGACATGGGAGAGTACACCGTCATCGCAGAGAACAGCTTAGGACGAGCCGAATGTGCCACCATCCTCAGTGTCAGAGGTGATAAGGAAACACAGGATGTACTTACATTGAGGGATAGGCGCCGGGGGGGGGAATAGCAACTGTCCTCAATGTGTTTCTCTTTCTCTCACACAGAGTGAAGAAATGGAAGACAGCAGTGCTGTGTGAGCAGCCTTTATTTGAGAGATCAGCTGCATAACACAGGATGACTGGCAAGGGTGTTCTCCTGTTCTCTGGATTGCTGCTGAAATTAAAATATTAATAAACAATGTCACTGTTTAACCATTGTACTCCTGTATATTGTGAAAACTGACTTATTGTGTTTCCAGTGATTGCAATCAGAATGCCAATGAATGGAAATAATATCAATAGTTGTGGTATGATGTAATGTCTTACCAGCTGAAGGTTTCCTGATGCAGGGATACAATTTAAATACCACAGCAGTAGTACAATCAAAGCTTTACATAAAAAAAACCTGCAAAGCATTTTGATTTAACATTGTATTATTTACTAAACATCTGGGCCTCCAGTAAGTAATTGAGACACTTCCTGATGTCATATTTTGTAAAAAAAAAAAAAAAAAAATGAAAGAAAGAAAGAAAGAAAGAAAAAAAAGGAAAAGAAAAAAGGAAAAAAGATGGAAGCACTTAAAGGTCCTGCTGTTGTCAGTAATTCTGAATTACTGAACATTTTTGAAAGCATATGCTCAGGTGGACCATAGGTGTGTAGCTGTGCTAAGAAAAAAATGATTCTGAATAAATATGGTTACAGCAGGGAAGAAACACACACACACACACACACACACACACACACACACACAGTAACATCAAAAAGAGATTTATGGCAAATATATAAGACACAGTAAGACTAAAGAAAACAAAATGGCCAAAAATAAACTTGAAATGAAGTATCAGCTGGCATGAAAAGAAACAAATAATACAAAATTAGGAGATTTAAAAAAAAAAGAGAGTAAAGTTTGGAGCTGAACCCTTAAAAAGACACTGAAGACTGAAACAAAGCAGCAAAGGCCAAGAAGATGTTGACATTTTAGAAACTGAAGGTGACCTTTACTGCAATGGGGCCCTTTTCAGAGTCTGATTCCAAAATGACATTTTATATTACGTGTTACATTACAAAGTCATTAATTGTATTTAATAATTATTTTTTATAGCGCCGTCTTGTTCTATACTATCGTAGGGCCTAGCCTGCAGTGGAAAAGCGCAGATCTGCCACTTGCACTTATGGCCTCTGCAGTAAAAAATAGCGCACAGCGGTCCATCGGTGGACGTGCAGTGTTTCCACAGATGACAGACATCCACCCCGGTGGCTCAGGGCTCAGCCACTCCCGGTGGCAGCCCGGCCCCCCGCTCCTCCTTGATCTTCCTGAATGGACAACCACGCTACCTACTGTTCACGCCTCCCTCTCTCATCTCCCGCACTACCTCTTCACCAACATCTCGCTGCAGCTTTATTGTGGAGTGATTAAACCGGGCCGATTGGTGCAGCGCGCATCTTAAAGGATCCATACGAAGTAAATCACCGTTCACACCACGGCCCAAGCTTGCTTACCCACCGGGTCCTTGAATATCACCTTACTGCCTGTTTAGGACATTGTGTCCTTTGTAGCGCAATGACAGCCAAACACCGGAAAGCGAAAAATAACCACAAACAAGAAGACAACTTATTCAAAAATGAAGTTATGGAGACAGAAGTTCGCCCTGGAGGGAATAACTATACACTTCTATTGGTGTTATTTCTGATTATTGTTATTGGAGGTGCCACCGGTGCGTGGTTCTGTTTCCAGCAGCACCAAACTTTAACCTACTTAACAGACAATGTCATGGGTATACAGATGAAGATTGTGAAGCTTCAGTCCTCCCACGAAGAAATGCGACAGTCAAGCAGTAAGGTAAGCGCCGAAAATAGTGAAATTCCCTGTCAGAACGTGTACAGTCGCATATACTTTCAAGCCATCAACAGTACTAGATGCGCTTATTGATGGTCAAAATCTATAATGCCTATCCTACCTCATCAATCATATTTTCACGAGATTAGAATTTTAAAAATCACTGTGCAAAATAAATAAATAAGAAAACGTTTCCCCACACGCTGCCAGTTGCATGTAAGGAAAGTTAGCTGCAGGCCTCTATCAGATTTCCACATGCCAACAGCTTCACTGGAGTGAGTACAAAACGCTGCTATTTCTAACATCCACACAGCTGCTGACGTTTGTAATGAGGATTATTCCTGACCTACAAATGCAGACGCACAGCCTTTATCACTGATTCAAATGTAAAATAGATCTTTTTTTAATGACTAAGGTCTGTGGAAAATTTCTGTATTGTTTTACCAGTCAGGAATATATCCCCAAAGCTGTGCCGAGGATGCTGCCAAAATAATAATAAACAAGGCAGTAATGAGCCAAGGCTAAATTTAGTCTGTGACTTTGATACTGAACACCAGTTCAGAGGCTCTTTGCAGGCAATCTAAAAGACTGTAGAAGAGCAGAAAGAGATTTTCTTCAGCAGTGTTTCTAAAATGACACACTCAGTGTAAGAAGTATTTATATTTCTAGTTAAACACATTAACATGAATGAACCGCACCTGTTATGTCACTGTAAATTGATGCTTAGACTGTCATGTTCAATATTTTAGTCTCCTTGTGGAAGTCATGGTATTCCAAGTACTATTAAGTTGTTGATTGTACTTGATTGCTTCCCTCACACGTCCCTTCTGTTCAGAAAAGTCAGGGTTACAGAAACTTTGCAAGAGACCAGCTCAGCTAGCTCAGTCTTGTTCTGCAAATATTTTCTGTGTGAGTGGTAAATGATTTAGTGACTCACAAATGTGAAATGATTGAAGATGCTGTAAGGAAATAAGTTTATTGAAGAATTCATAAAAAGGTTGTGAAGAATTACTACAAAATTCAACTTTGAAACTGTTTTAATGTGACTGTAAATGGATCAATGATCTGAGGTTGGCCCCTGTGAAGTGGGTTTTAAAAAGTGGCTTGTACATGATCAGACCTGTTAATGTTGAGATTTTTGGTGTGGCTACAGATTTCCTTCCTGCAGGCACTTGATGTATTGACAAGAGACTGAGTGTAAAAAGAATTTAAGCAAGCAATCCCAAAATTTATTTCAAAAAATTAACTCTGTTACATGTGGATACATAGCAACAAAATTCTTCCATAATAAACTTAATAGTATTGTAGTTCACTGGTAATTACTGTCTATCAAAGCCACAAATCAGTGAGAATAATTGTACCTTAGCCTGACTCTGCATCATTTCGGTGTATTTTTGCAGCAGCACATTTCTGACAATGTGGAGGCCAGACTTAATGACCTTGAGGAGTCCTATGCACTGGCCCAGAAGCAGGTGGGTATGGCCTTAGCAACAGCCGAACAGCTCAAGACATCAGACCTCCCCGCTCAGGTGCTGTCACTCCACAAAGAGATGAAGGCCCGGCTGGCAGAGATGCAGCAAGCCACAGTGTCTCTGGAGCAACTGAGCCAGCTGCAGACCATGTTGAAGGGAAAGAGTGAAGAGTTTGAAGGTGTTAAAATTAAGGTGGAGGATTTAGCCACACTCACCAGTGAGCTATCCCAGAAGGTTGATGTCTTGACAGGCAACCTGGGAGAAGCAGAATCTAATCTGGAGGAGAAAGCTGGAGAGATTGCTACACTGAGTGCCGCCCTGGATAGACAGGCTGCTGTGGTGCTCAGACTGAAGGACCAGCTAGACGCCTACCAGACTGAGCTGAGGGCCAGTATTGTGGAGATTGCTACTGTCAGGTAGGTTATGAGGATGGGGTTGGGGGGCATCAGTTTTTGAAGCTGCGGAGAAAATAACTTGCCTCCTCTGACCCATGACTTTATGTTGACTTTGTCAAAGCCCTTTTGGCTGCCACTGTCTGCATCGCTGTGTTACTCTAGGCCAGAGTTGGTAGGCGTCATAATCACATTCTGAGATTGTCCTGATCTGTGTAAACATTTCCTCTGTATTGATAAGTCTTAAAGGGTTTGCTTAAAATTTCAGTTGGATGTAAAATGACCACTCTTTGAAGTTTATGTAAACATCAAGAGAACATTCACGCACTATTGTTGTCATTTCAGTTTTGAAAAAAGTGTTGTAATTAAACTATTGGTATACTTTTTTTTGAATAAAAGTTAAAGCTACACCACAAAGTCATGGAGAACTTTTCTGTGCTGCCAAAAAGCTGAATTCAGTAATATGGTAACTTAGCAACTCTTACTCTGTCTTCTGTTTTTCAGAGAGTTCCTTGAGCATGAACAGTCCCAGTGGGTCCATCAGGCCAGAGTACAGGAGCTTAATATGGTATGCCACAGTCTGCAGAATCAGACCTTAGCAGCACATAATATGCACTCTAAACTAGGGCCTCAGTTTGAGATAATCTGATCAAATTTACTGCAAAATGTAAACAAAGGTATCATATCATAAATTCTGCAGTCAAGGACAAATTGCTCGTATTCAATTTGTTAACTGGCCAATAAACAAATCAAATGTGAATGCCCTTGTTGACACCAAAGTTGGTGATGTAATACTAGTTCTAATGATTTTTTGGAATAGATTTATTAGATTTTGGGTGTAGCAGTCCACCAAAGCTTTACTGCTAAGCACAACCCCTTTATTTCAAACAATCATCAATTTGTTTTGCTTCATTTATTTAGTCTTATAATGTTTCCACGATTGTTGATGTCCATATATAAAGTACAGCTGTAGGCACACTGTAGTGATCTGTGACATGTGATATTTACATGATGTAAACATTCTTAAACCTGCCCACAGGAACCTGACCACTCATGATTAAGTCAACAAAAGTGGGCCTAATATCTCTCTGAATAAATCAGCCATTATAACCAGACTATTTCTCTTCACAGAAAAAAATAAATAACAACTTGAAATACAATTATATCTCTAGGACTACAGAATTTTTAGAAGTCATTGTGTATAATTAGATTACACTTCAATGGTAGAACATGCCTGACACGCCTCAACACACATACTGTCAGCACACATGGCCTCTTTACTATTTCTGTTCACCGTGTGCCCATAGGGAACCATAATAACATTTTCATCACATTAATTTGAAGGAGCTAATTGCCTGGTATGGATTCCCCAGTGGATTTATATCTACACTTACATTCAAACAGTGTAGTTTCCTATTTTGTATGTCATTCAATCACATCACATTCACTGAGATAAGTAAATATTTTGCTGCAGTTTGCCATCATCTGATACAGCTTTCCTTATCTTAGTCCACGGGAGAAGCTAAAAATGAGACCAAGCCACTGGAAATGACAGAGGAAGAAACAGCTCCCACAGCTGAAGAAGAGGCAGCAACTGGAGAGGAAGAAGCAGCGGCATCAACTGAAGAGGAAGAAGCAGCGGCAGCAACTGGAGAGGAAGAAGCAGTTTCAGCAACTGAAGAGGAAGAAGCAGCGGCAGCAACTGGAGAGGAAGAAGCACTTTCAGCAACTGAAGAGGAAGAAGCAGTTTCAGCAACTGGAGAAGAAGACAGAGCTGCAGAAATTGAAGAAAAAGAGGAAGAGGTACCTGAAGAAACTGAAGAAAAAGTAGAAGCTGTAGGAACTGAAGAAGAGACACCTGCAGCAACTGACTTAGAAGAAGAGGCACTGCCTACAGTTGAAGAAAAAGTTGCATCAACTCTAGAGGAAGAAGATACAGAGGGTGATGAACCAGGAGAAGTATTTTCCCCACATGAACAGGAGGAATCTATGGTAGAAGAAACTGCTCCAACACAGCAGGCAGAGGCAGTAGAGGAAGATGACACAAAACAAGAGGAGTCTGTTTCTGTAGAAGAGGAGAAAGGAGACACAACACAGTCAGAGGCGGGACACGATGCAGAGGAGCAGATGCCTGAAGAGGAGAACCGGAAAGGTGATGAGGCATCTGAAGGAGAGAAAGAGCCAGTCCAAGATGAGAGCCTTAAGGCAAGTGAGACAGAATCAGAGAAAGAGGAGTCGGTAGAGGATGAAAGGGATAAGTCAGGGGAACACATGGCATCTGAAGAAGAGGAGGAAATTTGGAAGGCAGTGCTTGAAGCAGAGCAACCAGATGTAGAGGAGGAAGTGGAGGAAGGACAGCAGGATGCAGCGGATGAAGAGGAGAACCGCAGTATAGAGGACTCACAGGAGGCAGATGAAGAAGAGGAGTCATTAGAATTTGATGCTTTACTAGAAGACAAATGTAAGATTTCACTTTAATTTTTCCATAAATAATGGTTTAGTTATCAAATTGTTATTTTTGACTATACTGCTCTACTAAAATGTATTTACTGATAGATCCATCCTAATATCTTCTTTTGTTTTTACAGAGTACGTGCCACCAGAAAGGGATTTTTTTTCTTTTTGTGCAATGGACGTATCCATCAAGAAGAACAGGAGCTTTCTCAGACTGTCCACTGTCTACACTATGACAAATACTGTTAGAAGGAATTATTGATTGCTGTTGTCTAGGTGCATTATTCATTTGTTTTCGAAAGGTACACCTGATCAAGAATTCAGTCGACACGCAGCGCTGAAACCTGAAACCTGTACCTCAAAATCAAACATGACTTTTTTTTTTTTGTAAGGAAATGAGTCATTCAGGGTTTACCTGCCAATAATAGCCTCAAAAGCCTTAACCCATCAAATGGTGATGGTCTTTCTACAGAAAAATTTCCACTGTCGCAACACTTTTTTGTACCAAACTGTACGTGAAACAACAAGGAGCCGGTGCATAAGCTGCCTAGCAGTGCACTTGAAGCCATAAGTAATGCCTGCCTTGGTGACATTAAAGTGTGCTTCTTTTTGTCACTGCCTGAAACAACAGTGGCAGTAATTTATTGTGTTCCTGATGTTTACACAGGAAAGACCTGCAAGAAAAAAGGTAGAAAATCAATCATATACAATAATTCCTGCATGTCTTTTTAAAGTACACCATTGTATTTTATTACACTTCTTTTTTTTTTACTCTTTAAAGTACATGTTTGTTATTTAGGTGCTTAAATAATTAGCGGTTTTATAGGTTGGGTCATTATCTTTTTATTTGCACTTTTTAACTGATTACAAGATTTAAACCCTGCATCAAACTGTTTGGTTTCGTCATGATTACTCTACTGTTTATTAATCAAAAATACTTTCATTTGTAGATGTCTTTAACAAATGACAGTAGACTGACTATGCAACTTTGGAAAAAACTTAATGATGCACCTCAGGGACAAATTGCTCTCCATATGAATGGTTGAGGCTGAACTGCGCCTAAGTTGCATTTGTAGAACAGCAGCAGTAGTTACAAGTGGGAGATCAAGTCGCTTTCATTCAAAGCACCAATCAAACCTAAATTGTTAACACCAACCAACTGACTTAACATGAACTGAAGGAGGAAGGGATGCTGGTATTCGTAACATGTTTAGGATCAGAAATAAAGCAAGAAACACGTGTTGAAATAGTTTAAAATAAGGTGAATTCTCCAATAATGTTGTTAAAGTGAGTGTAACCTTAGAATATCACAAATGTCATTAGTTGATAATGGCTTTTTTTTTAATTAATTACAAATATATGTGCATTCATATTTTACAAATGTGAAATATGTTTCTGAGAAGTGTTTTTTACAGTGCATTTTGACTAAAAACCTATATTCACTGCACTGTTTTTGCTAAGGCTGTGTTTACTGTCAGTATAACACTTCTCATGTTTTTAAAATAAACTCTGGTTCTTTCATTTCTGTAGACTTGATTCTTTGCTGTTGTGTCAAATTCACTACGGTCAGTCTGTGGAGCGAGGAATAAGGTGCTCACTCATTTCCTCCCTGCATGGGTACTTGTAAGAGGCTGGAGGATGAATCTGATTTAAAACCCACTGCGTTGGCGTACAGAGGCAGAATTACAATACATGCCTCATTGTCCAAAAACCTTTGGACCTAATTATTGCCAAATAGTTAACGAAGTGATGCTGCTATCAAATACAAACTTTGTCCCTGAAGCCTTGGATAGTGTATTCTTTTATGCCATAGTCTTCCATTACTGCTTGGCTCCATTAAAAACACAATTGAGCCACCCTGGTGTGCTGACTGACATTATAATGAGCATTGAAACTGTAGTTTATTTTGAAAAACGACACCACTGTGCTGCAAATAATCACTAAGAAATGTTCTCCTTTCTACTGTTTACTTAAAAATTTAGTACTCTGCTGTAAAAACTTTATCTTTTTTTTCAGCTTGCCACAAAAATTTCATCTTTTTTTTTTGTTTTTTTAAAGATGTTTAATAAGTAAGTATGTTATTAGCAGTGCTTAGGTTCAAATGTCCATTTTATGCTACTTTATACTTTTACTCTTGTATTTCGGGTGAAATATATTTTTAACCTTATTAAATATTAGTGTTACATAAAAAAATATGTATGTGTAAAAAAACACAGTTTGTTACTGTGCTTAACAAAATATGAAGTAGCTAATTGTACATTAAAACAATATATAATATTCTCATTGTGCTATATATATATATATATATATATATATATATATATATATATATATATATATATATATATATATATATATATATATATATATATGGGCCAGTATACTGCATAATAGGGTAATAAGATAATTATGTACTTGGCATTAATTTTTGCATAAATTTGGATTTTTGCACTGTGTTATTACAACAAAGGATTCCAGTAGTTCTTGTGTCTTGCTTTTAACAAAATACTATATAATACCATCAGTTCAGCAAACAAGCCCATTAGTTTATAGATACTAAATTTAGCCTTGAATATTTGACCGTCATTATGCATTTAGTTAAGTATGTTTGGTGTAGGTGGGAGAAGGTTTGAGGCTGAAGTAAGTGGGTAAATAAATGAAGCAAGGAATGAATAGATCAGTTCAGGCATAATTATGTTTTCTGTGAATCTAAAGAGTCAAAGAATCCAGATAAAGAAAGATAATAGTGTCCCTATTATTTATTAAATATATTGCTAGACGAGTTTTCTGCTCACATGTAGAGCTGAAGTGTGCATAGACTTGCTTGCATCAGACTGATGGGAAGCCTAAATTGATTGTGTATGCATCATCCAGGCAGGAAGTCCCCCATCCCCCTCCTTTTCTCTCCCTCTCTCTCTCTTCATCCTGGCCAGTTACAGTCCTTTTTTGTCCAGCCTCTCCCTCTCATCCCTGCTGCAGTATCTCAGTTCTTCAATCTCTGACCTTCCACAGGGACCATGCAAGCATTTGTTCCCAGGTAGGTTTCAAGGGGGCCTTAATCATGCCGGTCTATTCATGGATTCTTATTTAGCCATTTAATTTTTTAAATTTTCAGACAAGCAGCCATTTTGGCAAGGCTCCAGGGCCTGATGTTTGTTATCTTAATGTAGAGTAACTATGCTCTGTGCAGGTGCTGCAGGCCTCTAAGAACTAATGTAAAATGAGCTTTGGGATTATTATACACTGTAGGGGACTGAAAATGAGTACTTTTCTTTGATCTACTTGATTAACTTTTTTTTTAAATGTACATTAGTAATTACTGTCTTAAGGCTGTTATTCTTAGTAACTTCTCAGCTGATTAAAAATAAATGTTTTTATTATGTGGTGTAAGAAAAGTAATTTGTTTGCAGGTTTTTTGTTTTTCAAGAGTAGGTGGATAAAACCAACATGAAAAACATCTAATTATACTGTTTTGTTTATTTATTTTTCTTTTTTGTTTTTTCATCTGCTACACTGGGCTCTAAATAGTTTTGTTCTTGATTATTTTTATTTTATCAGTCCATAGCCTTTTGCACATTAGTAGAGTCCAAATTCTGAACTATGCATACATTAGATTGTGCTGCTGTGCTGACCAGCTCATTGAATCTCACTCAAGATTCAGGGTGACTTCACAACTGAAAGATCAATACCAGTAAAAGCATAGCAGAGGCAGGGCTAGCAGTTCTATGGGTAAAACATGAGCTTCTCCACTGGTGCATGTTCAGCTTTTTATTTGTGTCTGTGAAGCCAGTGGTGGATATCAGGCTGATAACGTGTTGTTTCCCTAATTTTGTGCATTTGCTTTGAAAGTGGGATGTTGGGGTGGTGCAGAATGCCAGGAAAGACTATTAAAGAATGCATATGTGTGTTCAGCTAACACAAAAGAGCTGTGCTAGGACAGAACAGTCTTGCTGATGGAACAATGGGTCACAATAAAGACTAGTAGAATGTACTTAACATGATTTTATCAGCATGATAGAATAGTTTAAGCTAGATACAATCAATGCTATTCATTTTAACCCGAAAATGCATAACATCTGCATGAGTTCATTACATATATGACTGTGCCTAATTATTAATTATATATTTATGTGTTTTTCCTGACCCAGGTCATATCTGACCCCAGTCAGGGATGAAGAAGCAGAGTCTCAGAGGAAAGCAAAATCTCGACATGCGAGACAAACCCGCAGGTCAACACAGGTACAACTGAAATGGTTTACACAAGTTTACATTTTGATAGATTTGACAAACTGCTGACAAGCTGCATGAATATCCTGCAGGGTGTGACTCTGACTGACCTGAAAGAGGCTCAGAAGATCAGCAGCCTAGAAGACAGAAAAAAGGAGGACAGAGGCACTTTGGAGAACAGGTCCTATCTGAGGATGGGCTTTACAGATGACAGAAGAGTTCAGTCTGGTGTGACAGAGTCCACAGAAACAACTGATGTCAGTCTAAAATGGAGCCAAATGGACAAGGTTAGAAGAAAAATTATTCAGTAATCGCATTCTGCCTCAGATGTGGTTAATTTGTAGCTTTGGATGCAATTTATGATTTATTTATGTATTCTCCTTTATTTTACTCCAAATGTGCAGGAGGGTAACTTTGAAACCAGATTAGAAATCCTGCCTGAGCTTCCACACCCGCCTTACTGCAACAGCTCCTTCAGCGGTAGGAAAAGCTTCATATTTTCTATCTGCTCTGTTTTGTTTTGGGTCCCGTGTGTGAGTGTGTGTGTGTGTGTGTGTGTGTGTGTGTGTGTGTGTGTGTGTGTGTGTGTGTGTATGTGTGTGTATATATATATATATATATATATATATATATATATAAATGATATTTTCCCATCAAAAAATAAACAACTAAAAAAAAATAAAAACAAGACACAAATGACTTTGAACGTAGCATGGTTGCCAGTGCCAGATGGGCTGGTATGAGCATTTCAGAAGCTGATAATCCACTGGGATTTTTCCACACAACCATCTCTAGGGTTTGCAGAGAATAGTTCAAAAAAAGAGAAAATATCCAGTGAGTGGCAGTTGTCTAGGGCCCTGTTGATGCCTGAGGTCAGAAAAGAATGGCCAGACTGCACTGAGGTGATAGGAATGCAACATTAACTCAAATAACCACTTGTTTCAATTGAGGTATGTAGAAGACCATCTCTGAGTGTACACTATGTGAAGCTGATGAGCTACAGAAGCAGAAGGCCCCACCTGGTTACACAGGCTCACCAAAATGGGAGAAGACTGGAAAACCATTGCCTGGCCTAATGAGTCTTAATTTTTGTTTTGCCATTCATATAATAGGGTCATAAACAACATGAAAGCATGGATCCATCCTGGTTTTAACGGTTCACACTTTGGGCCCCTTGGTGCCAACTGAGCATCATTTAAATGCCACAGCCTATCTAAGTATTGTTGCTGGCCATGTCCGTCCCTTTATATAATCTTAAACTGGTTTCATGAACATGATAATGTGTTCAAATGGCCTCTATAGTCACCAGATCTCAATCAATAGAGCACTTTTGGGATGTGCAGCTGAGAAATTTGCAGTAACTGTAATGCTATCATGTCAATATGGACCACCATCTCTGGGGAATATTTCCAGAACCATGTTGAATGTATACCGCAAAGAATTAAATTAGTCATGAAGGAAAAGGGATACACCATACTAGCAAGGTGTAGTCTATGATGTGGCTGGTGAGTGTATATTGAGTTTAGTGTTTTAAAAATTATTTTAAAAAATATATAAATAATCCCTACTAATCATAACCCTAACCCTAATCATAACCCTCATTAGTTATTACTAATCTCTGGCTCTCTTCCACAGCATGTCTTTTGTATTGTCTCTCCCCTCAGCCCCAACCAGTCATGGCAGATAACTGCCCCTCCTTGAGCCTGGTTCTTCCAGAGGTTTCTTCCTGTTAAAAGGGAGTTTTTCCTTCCCACTGCTGCCAAGTGCTTGCTCATAGGGGGCCATTTTGACTGTTGGGTTTTCTCTGTAATTATTGTAGGGTCTTTACCTTATAGTATAAAGCACATTGAGTGACTTTTTGTTGTGATTTGGTGCTATATAAATAAAATTGAATTGAATTGAATTGGATTGATGACTCAGAATCTCCAAAACCCCAATCAGAACATTAGAGTTAAGTTTATTAATCATAAAGCACACTGTCACTGTCCATTATTAGTAGTGATCAAGTATAATTTTTATAAAAACTCCCTTTTTGTGTGCAGTTGATGAGAGATGGTGGAGAGATGAAAACCAGAATCCTGCAGATAATGCAGCACAGCCGACTTTTTCTGCCAAGCACCAACAAAGACACCCCTGCTGTGACACTGAAGGCTCCAACTACACCGCAGAGGTAAGTGGAAAACGTCTAGGCACTTTTAGTTGAATAACACAGAGACACTGAGAGGCGAAAGATGGTTTTACCTTTCTACCACTAGATGGAGTCAAAGGATAATCCAATCTATTTTTCATTCCATGTTTGTCCAAAGGAGGCCAGTGTTTACAGATCTTCTGTGTGATACATACAGATTCCCTGGGAATGTTTTTAAACTTAAAAATGTGATCACGAGTTCACATGTTTCACAAAATAAAAGTGATTTTTTTTGTCACTTATGAGAATGCTATAGGTATTAAAAGCACACAAGATGCCACAGTAATTTAATTCTTCTGTATAAGCCAAAATCTGTTAGCACCATTGTTTCATGTTCATATTCTGTTCCTCCCTGACCCAAGAGCTAAGTATGCTTCAAAGGCAGCTCCGCTCTGATCTCTGATGCAACATTTTAAGAAGCACTGCAATCACAAATGTCGAGCATGTGTTCATAGATTCCTGTGACTAGAAGTGCTGGATAATATCTCACAGAAAGACAGTCTAGATGCCCCCCCCATCCCCCTTAAGTCACTTTGCTTCTTCACATCACATGGCTGAGGTGTCTCAGCATTCCATACCATATTGGGCAAAAGTGAGACGCTCTCTGCTTAGTCTTAGCCTTGGATTCAGAGGGATTGACTTTCCTTTCTCTTTCACCCTCTTCACTGTTACTGTTCTCCCTCCACCTGCAAGCTGTGGGTGAAACACCCCAAAATGACAAATGTCATCACTAATTATTCCTACTGGGAAAAATCTGGCAATTCACTTAAGTTTCAATGGCAATAATCTATTCATCTGAGATATGGAAGTAGAGGGGACACACAGATGATAAGGCTATGACTTATACAAGATTGTATCCGGATAATAGATGATTATGAATGTCCTAGGTGTAATACAGTATGAATGGAAAGTGGTGTCCATGTGAGATGACTCCAGGTCAGGGATTTGGCTGTAACCCAGTGCTGGAATCTGAAACAGAGATCTGTTAGTAATATGAGAGTATCTCAGCGGGTACTATATCTGTCTGTGATAATCATACAGAGCAGTGAGGTTTCATCAGAAGCAAGACAGGCAGCCCATCAATATATTCGACCTCTGCATGACTCCATGATTATCGCAACAGATTTTCCACACTTCTTCTTTTTTTTTTTCCAACAACACAGAAAAAGACAGGTGCAGAGGGAGTTAACATAGAGATTCTGCTACTTAAGGGTGACAAGCAGAGATAGCAAGAATAACTGTGCAAACAGTATCTTTTTTATCCTGGAGGAGATTAAGAAATTTGATCCGACTGGAAGTCCAACATTTACTTCCACATTTCTGCTATCACTCAGAGGATCTCTGGTAGCCACTTATTTTCTGCTTTGCTAAAATGCATGAGCATAGCATCCCATATGGAAAGCCCTGAGGCTAAGGCTCAGGATCAGAATGGGGGAACTCCAGCCGGGCTAGGTAACAGAACTATC
Source organism: Pterophyllum scalare (assembly GCA_024447675.2). Classification (NCBI taxonomy): domain Eukaryota; kingdom Metazoa; phylum Chordata; class Actinopteri; order Cichliformes; family Cichlidae; genus Pterophyllum; species Pterophyllum scalare. The sequence goes on along the minus strand of JAMQGT020011552.1, from coordinate 161,290 downwards.
CAAAACCAGTGTCGGCATAGTTTAATGTCTTTTTCTAGAGGGTCTCTGAGAAAGAATGTGTAATGCAAATATACTGCTATACTGTTAATAACTAATTACAATAGCAGTTTCTTTTGGTTATGGTCTACTTATGGTCTATGGAGTTTATTTTGAACCACGTGTCACAAAAATCAAGCACCGTATCACAAATGTTATGTAGAGCTGCTTAAAGAATTGAAGCTATCAACAGCAAGAAAGGTTTTAGATGCAGGTGATGTACTCGGGATGAAAAATTAAGACCTCTTTCTGAATGTGAGGTTTCTACTCTAGGTGTCTGTGCTCAGTTTCTTTCAGTCCTATCTTGCTTTCTATCTATTTGCCCTGAGCAAGGATGAGGGAGTATAGGGAACTCTGAGGTGCTGCGTACCTCACTATAAAAGGAAGATAGCAATGAGCCAGCTTTAGCCAACTATGAAAGTAAGGGGTTATTGCAGGGTTTGTTTAAAGGAACAGTTTGACATTTTGAGAAATAACCGTGTTCATTTTCTTGCCAAGAATTGGGTGAGAAGATTGATACCACCTGCATGGTCAACATGAAGTTAGCGCCAGCACCCTATTGTCTTAGCTTAGCGGGGAAAAATAGGGAACACTGGTTCTGTTCCCACTCAGTAATTAATACATTAAATTTTGTTTGTTTAACATCCATCCATCCACCCATATTCTTCTGCTTATCCAAAAGATTAACAAAAGAAGGTATAACACGTTAATTAGTGTTTTAGAGATGCTGGCAGGCAGGTTTGGAATCTTTGAGCAGAGCCATTGTAGCTGCTTTTCCCTTATTCAAGTGTTTTTGCTCTGCCAAGTTAACAAGCTGCTGGCTGTAGCTTCATACAAGCCTGAGAATTCAGATAGTCTTTTCAAATAACTTCTGACAAGACAGCAAAAATGTCTATTTCCCAATAATGCCCAACTATTTTTTTAATAAAACGTTGAATTTTTACAAACCTGCACAACAAAAGGCCATCATACAGGTCTGAGCTTTAAAAATAAAATCAATACAGCTGTGGGAAAAATGAACCATGATGTCAGTTTTAGGAAGAGATGTGTCACAAGTACTCTGTGTTAGCACTGTGTAGCACTAATACTGGCAACATCCCCTCTCGATCACACTGTAGGGTGCACTTGACACTTTAGCCGTTGATGGCTCCTCAGGTAATACTGTGTGTTGAACTCCCAGGACACAAACTGCTTCAGCGACCTCCTGACTCTGGCTTTTTGCTCCACCTCCTCTTATCCCTGTTCACATCGGTGGACAATTTTTAGCCCTCAGTGCCGAGTGCGTCCATAGCAGAGCCTCTGGCAGGCTGCCACAGAAAGCTGCCAAAGCTGAAGAGAGCTGGGAGAAGCAGGGGGCTGGGGGTTGGGGGAAGTCGAGGGACTGTGAGGGTGACCAAACAGTGAAAGGAGCAGAAGAGAGAAAGTGAGAGAGGGAGGGAGATGGCAGAGAGTGTATAACTTTGGGGAACTCAGGAAGAGGCAGCAAAGGGAACAAACTTTTGCCTCTCTTGTCTTATTTTGGGCTTTTGTGCATTTCATAGAGGACTTCAGTGCTGACAGAGCGGAACACGGGATAATCATTTGTTTGTTTTCCCCACTGAATTGTTCTGCATTTTTAGATCTGCAGAGATTATTTTTGTTTTGTTGTTTTTGGGTTTGTTTTTTGTTTTTTTGTATTTTTTTCTGCTCGTTGTTTAAATGCCTGAGCTTTGAAGAAGACGTGACCACACATCTGAAATTCTTCCAAACTTAGCAGCAACTGTGTCCAGCTCCGGGAAGTTTGTAGCTGCAGTGAAACACCAAATACGCACATAAACGCACACACACACACCTGTTGTTGTTGAGGATTCCCCAGGAGCACGGTCATGGACATCTGTGATACTGTTGCTTGAGGGAATCTGTGCGTCTGTGCAGCTGTTATCTGGTGGTGGCCTCAGTGAATGTTACAGTAGAAGCCGATCTGCCTGTCCAGGGTAGAGGAGGGAGATGTCATCCTACTATCCACGCACCAAGGACCTGACTCGCACCAGGAAGTCACTGACAGATTCACCACCATCTTCTCCGTCCCCTGCAGAAAAAAACTACAGAGTAAGCTTTATTCCTACAGAAGTACACCTTTTCAGGATAAACTGAACCTCATAGAATATTTTTTACTTTCTTGTGATATTATAGCCATTTATCTAATTTATTGCAGTGACTCTTTGAATGACATTGATATCACAACTCTTATTTATTTGTTTTTTCATTGTAAAGGGTCATTGTAGTATGACAGTTCTGTAAAGTAAAAGAAAGAACTGTATTTTCTGTAGATAATAACTAATCCTTAAATCAGACTAATTTGTTGACTTATTAAAGACATCTGGACATGCGGTTGAGCAGCGTTTTAGAGCTCAGGCGGTTAGTTGAAGGATATGTCAGTTAATTGAATAGTCCATTAATCATTGTACTAAGCATTTCCAGAGTGTACTAATTTTTTTGATATTGAGTCGAAAAGACAATTAGAAGATTAGACCAGTATTTCCGTGTTTGGACAGGTGTTGTTGTGAGCCTATCCAAACAAAAGAAATCATTATATCATCAACGGGGTAACAGATAATTTGTAATTTTTCTATAATTGGTGTGTATTTGCCTGACTACTCAGAGACTCCGCTTATTTGCTGGCTTGTGAAAGAGAGGCAAGTATTTGCTCTGAAGCGCTGAGAGTCTGACCACATTTTCTGGAAAAGACTTTTGGATTGAAGCATTCCTTCTGTAATTTCCTGTTATTTTTTTTTCTGCCTAAGTGGCTTATTCTCACGGGTGTAGTTTGACTGTTTATGTCAGTGCATCAGACTGAGCTAAGCTCTGTGACAGGCCCATTTAAAGGGAAAGAAAGGGGGAAAAAAATGACACAATGTGATTCTGTCTGTTTAGGGGCATGTACAGTACAGTAATGTCACGCAACACCACAGACATGCTCATTATTACTGCACTGTTGCCAGCAGTGAATGCCTCTAGTGGATGTTTGGATTCTTTTGCTCACATTTCAACAAGTGTCAGCCTCTCTCTGCTGGTGAAACTCTGGCTTTAATTTTCCACGAAGTTAGCCCAATCTGAGTTGGCAGTGTGTTCCTGGGAGAGAAAATGCAGTGGAGTCAGGTCCATGCAATAATTGTACTGGTGTAATATGCGTTACAGCTGTGTGCAACAGGAAGTCAAAGTAAACAGAAACATATTTGCATTATTGGCAGACACTCAACATTTGGCAGGTGTTCACAGTGGTGAAATGCAAATAAGCACCTTAAGCTACATACTGTACAAAAGTAAGACTTTGAGGAAGTTACAGTTTTTGCTACATCTGCTTCACTTTCTGCTTCATGTTTCTGGAAATGTACTTTTTATTCCCCTATGTTTGGAAATCATAGCCGACTAGATTTGAAATGCAAAATTTAAATGATAAAACATTTGATTGAGCTTAAAAATCAAAGCAAATAATTGCACCAAAACTAAAACATTTCTCCTCCAATTGTCTCAGCAGGTCCACAAATAGGTAAAAATGTACTACAAAAGTACTAAAAAGATTCCACAAAATAAAGCAAAGACTCAAATTATTCTAAAAAAAAAAAAGAAGAAACAAACAGTGACAGGACTGAGGTTTTTCTTCATTTGTTCTGCATCCCCACTAATCAATGGTACATATGTTCCAATAGACAGTTGTAATATTTATAAGTGTTGTTATTTAAGAAAAATAACTTAAATAAATAACTGTCTCCATTCGATGTGTGGCATTTGATTCTGTCATTTTGAAAACAAGGAAGATGCTCTTAGTTTCCTGGAGGTCTGAGATGTTGTGTGAAGAGTTAATAGTGTAGAGAGGGAGAACTGGCTTAAGTGAGGAAAGGTGAGTGAATGTGGAAGAAAGATTTTGTGTGATTGTGTGTGCGTGCGTAGTGTCAGTTACACTGATGGGAGTGAAAAGAGTGTGAGGGGCTAAGATTTTCCTACTGCAATCATCCAGTCAGCTCTGAAGGAGTGATGCTGTGGCAGAAAGTGGAAAGGAAGTGAAGGAAGTGAGAAAGAGGGTGAAGAGTCTGCTAATTATGATTTTGCTGGCTCTTCTAAGCTGCTGTTAGCATTATCATTTATGCACTCTGGCAGTGAGCTCATGCAGGTGGCATGCATGTGTGTACCGGTGTCTATGATGTTGATCCAGGCAAGCTATAAAACTGGAAACAGCTCTGTTTACTGAGTGCCCATAGTAAAGCCGGCACCATTTTTGAGGCTGATTCCACCAGTCTGACACCATGTTGTTCATTTCCACCCTCTTCTGCTCTGCCTTAAATAGCTTGCAAAGCTACATGTGGCATTTCTTCCTCCCTCCATTTTTCCTAACAAGGCAATCAGATTGGTACAGCTGCCATCAGAAATAGAATTCAAACTATGGCTCACTTTCTGGCATTGGTTCAATGTGGATGTTATGCACTTATTAGTCGTATTAGGACTCGCTCGTTTCCCTCGAATCTGGCCCTGTAATCCCCACAGGGCCCACTCAAAGTTTCACTGGAATCAAGTTAAAAAAATAAATAAATAAACTAATTTCACCAATTTCCTAATCCTTTAGTGTGAAATAGGTTTGCGTACAGGAACAAATAATCTTGAAAGAGTTTGGTTCATATCTCCACAAGCAGGCTTCATGATAATTTATTCTTACAACCAGGGGTCCAATCATCCCTGCTGCTTAATGAATGATTACAGAATCTGATTGAGGAATCTCCTTGGTATTGCACAAAGAGATTGGAGTGAGTGAGAGCTCTTCTTGGCTCCATCCTTAGCCCTTTTTCATCTGAGGTCAGGGAGGTCTGTTTTTTCCTGGATAGTTCTGCTGAAGCACATGACCACATAAGGACAGGCAGCAGTGGCTCAGTTATATAAACACTTGCTGAGGAATAGCTCCAAAGATGCTGTGTAAAATATTCTCCTAGCTCACTAAATCTGAATGCAGGATTACTCATTACTTTTGACATATACTGTCTTTGTAACCCATATTCTTTTAACATCTGCTTCTTGTCTCAAACAGCTCAGACTATCCCATTAGATGTTTAGAATGATGCCAAGAATTTCTAAACATGGGCATTTAAAGAGTTCTTTGCCTATCTGGAGAGCAACTCCAAATCTATGAATTTAGGGACGTTTGGATGTCCCCGCAATTTCACCAAGGTCAGATCATCCAAGCCTCAGTTGGAATGTTAAATGTTAAAGTTCATGAGACCGCAATTAGAAAAATACTGAATAAGTATGGCTTTTTTGAAAGGGTTGCCAGAAGAAAGCCCCTTCTCTCTAAAAGGAACACAGCCTGGGTCTGCAAAACTGCATCTGAACAAATCACAAGACTTCTGGAATGATGTCCTTTTGACAGATCAGACCAAAGTGGACATGTCTGCCCATAATGCACAGCAACACATCTGGCAAAAAATAAACTCAGCATATCAGCGCAAACACCTCATATCAAGTTTCAAGCACGGTGGCGGAGGGGTAATAATTTGGGCTTGTTTTACAGCCACAAGACATGTGCACCTTGCAGTCATCGAGTCAACCATGAGCTCCTCTGTATACCAAAGTATTGTAGTGCCAGATGTGAGGCTGCCCAACAGCTAAAGCTTAGCTCAAACTGGTTCACACAACAGGCGAATGGATCCCAAGCACCCCAACAAATCTACAACAGATTGACAGAATCAAGGTGTTTCAGTGGCCCAGTCAAAGTCCAGACCTCAACCTGATTGAAACACTGCGATGGGACCTTAAGACATCTGTGCATAAATGAATGCCTACCAACCTCAATGAACTGAAGTAATGTTGTAAAGAAGAGTGGGCCAAAACTCCTCCACAACAATGTGAGAGACTCATTAGTCATAAAACATGATTTCAGGTTACTGCTGCTAAAGGTGGTTCTACAAGCTTCTGAGTCATGAGCTGTACATTTTGGCCTGTTTTTCACAGGACTGCATAGATCCATGTGAAACTTCCTTTTCCACATGGCTGTATTTCATGTGAAATAATGCAGGAAGGCAGTCGATAGCCACCTTCTAGTTTTGTGCTAATTCCTTTAAAAGTTACATCTCTGAGTTAACGTTGTTTATGAAAACAGAGAACAAATGTAGCCAGAGAATAGTGCGCATACACAACTCCTGTCACACAGTGCACAGGCTGCTTGGTGAAGTGGAAACAAACACAGAATGTGACCACAACAGGCAACTTGGCAGCGACATAGACTGTGTTAGTCATAGCAGGGACCTGCCAGGACAGTTTGATATCAGTCTGTTGTCTGAGGTCAGATGGCAACCCATCATACAAGAGATACTTGACTTCTGATGTCATTATGTCATATTTGTGCTACAGGCATGTGCATAGCAGCAGAACGTTCCAAAAGAATAACCAGGCTCACCGGGGAGGTTTGACCTCTGTGAATGCTGTCAGAGGAGTGTTGTGGAGAATTAAATCCCACTTCTACATATACTTCTTCCATCTGGAACTAAAGACCCCTGAACACGCTGTGATAATTCAACTGGAAGTTTTGTTTTTGTTCTCTGCTGTCTCAAAATGGAAAATATTTTTCTGCCAAGTCTTTGTTTGGTCATATCAAATGAACAGGACTTGATCCAACCATGACAGAATATTTTTTTACAGCGTGATGTTTCCACGCTGTGGTGTTAATCAAACTAACATGGCTTATTCTTTGTTTTTCAGCATGACAGACTGTCAAGGTAAGGGTTTAGCTTTTTTCCCCTCTCCTGTATTACAGAACTGTAAAAATACAAATAAACACTGTAAGCAAAGCTGCATTGTGGACTGAGCGTGAGCCTTGTTTCTTCCAGATTTGACTCCACTGGAGAGAGTGCAACAGACAAGCCACTGGGCCGCACCAGCTCTTACACACGCAGAGAGACAAGGCTGGCTGCGCTGAATAAACAGGAGCAAGACTCCACTGCCAAAGACTATAAGAAGGTAGTAACTCTTTTCTCAGTTTAAAAAAGCTCATTCCCTTGTGACTGGGTCAAAGCTGCAGTCCTAGATACAGTTTCACTTTAGATTTATGCATGTTGCATCTATTTTTGTAGTGAAAATAGCTTTTTTAGTTAATTAAAATGTCCAATAGTATGGTATGGATTTAAAATTATCTACGCACTGCAATTCATTTGGACGTTAGCCCTCTGATAACCCTTACTCTAAGCTTATTTTAACCTTATGTTTTCAGGAAAGGCAAAACAAACATTTTCCGAAAAAAATGTAATACTTTTTGATGTGTGTCAGATAGAATGATTATTTACTTTGTTCATTGATTGCCAAAACTTGGGATAATAAGTTTAAAAACAAAAGTTACACACTATGATTGTCTAGGGTTAGAGTTAGGTTCACCATTAGGTTTGTGGGTGTTAGGCCTCAGAGGGTTAATATCATATAGTCATTCACAGCTGACCTTCAAACAAGACACACTCCACACAGGCCTCTCTGTGTGGAGTTTGCATGTTCTCCCCGTGTTTGCGTGAGTTTTCTCTTGGTACTCCGGTTTCCTCCCACAGTCCAAAGACATGCAGTTACTGGGGTTAGGTTAACTGGTGATTCTAAATTGTCCATAGTGTGTGTGTGTGAATGGTTGTCTGTCTCTCTGTGTTAGTATCTCGCCCTATGACAGCTGGGATAGGCTCCAGTCTCCCCATGACCCTGAACAGTGGATTCACGCTCTGGCTGGGATTCAAACCCGTGACCTGTTGTTCCAAAAATTTTTGAGATTTCTGTGATTCAACTTAAAAGTAACACTTCTTATCGTGTTACTCCTTTTATGCCTTGTAGCTTCATTAATATTTTGGTTGTAGAAATTCAAATACCAAGAACCTATTTAATAAATCTATTCCTTTATTTTACTTTTTTTTAACTTTTTAGATGTATGCAGAAGCTTTGCATGAAAATGCAAAACTCAAGTCCAGGTTGCAGGAGAGCAAACAAGAGCTAGCCAAGATACGTTCCAAACTGGAGAAAGTCACTCAGGTACCTTTGACCCATGTTTCAGAAAACTCTTAGACAAAAGTCTAGCAAACTGAAAAATTCTGCTTTTTTTTCCCTCACCAACATTCCTTGAAAAAAGATGTGGGTTTTTTTTACTTCTTTAATGAGGTCATGATCAAAATTTAAAACAGCTCTTTCAATATTTTCTCCCGATGACATTAATACTCATTTAGAGACATGACACGATATCTGAAAGATCTTCAGTACTTGAATCAGAGAAAAGGGTAAGTGTCTTAATAACCTTCTGGCATTTTGTTTGATCGTACTATTCTGCACTATGAAGATGGATGAGCATCCAAACTTCTTTGCATTCTTTTTACTGCCAATTTTCCTGTCTGCTTCAAATTATAATCTTACAGCCTTTCATTCTTCCAGTGGACCAGAGACGTGTATTTATTTCAGTTGTTTTTTCTTTATTTACAGGAAAAACAAGCCCTTGAGAAACGGGTGTCTGATATGGAGGAGGAAGTAAAGGTCAGTTGATGCAAAAACAGCGTGTGCTCACTTAAATGGCATCTATTTTGTTTCAGACACAAGTTGTGCTTCATTTATCTCACTGATGTTTTCTCCAAAAAATATTATAATACTGACGGTCCTTGAAGGTGCCTCCAGCCAAGCCCCCTTTCACTCATGCTAGATCAAGCATGTAAAAAAGTATTTTTACAGAGCAGAACACACATATAGCTCACTGCAGGGTTGTGGTTAGCCAGGTGGGTTTGGAGTCAAGGAGAGAGAAGGTTAGTGCTTCAGGCTCATTACCCACAGTGTTCTGCTGGGCCACTTCCTGCCTGGCTTAGGAGGAGTCTGTGCTGCTGCTCCCCTGCTCCACTTATCCCACTGTTGGGGTGAACATTGTGACCTAGTTCCAGCTGAATACCAAACCCTATCCAAGAGCAAAAGACCTGCTTTTGCAAAACATTCCTGTGTTGCTCTGTGTGTATTCTGCCTCACAAAGAAACACAGGGCACAACTACAAAGAGATGTCAGGTCTGAGTAAAAAGGGTCTGCAATGTGTGTAAGCAATTACAAAGTACATGATAAGATTATAATCTGATTTTTTGAGCAGCATAAAATAAATTCGTGAGAAAAAAATACAACCCCAATTACAAAAAAAAAGGTGGCATACTGTGTAAATAACGTGTAAATACAAACAGAATGTAATGATTTGGAAATCTCATAAACCCATATTTTTTTCACAGTATTCAAAACACATCAAATGTTTAAACTGTGCTGTTTTACTATTTCATGAAAAATATTAGCTCGTTTGAATTTGATGGCAACAATATGTCTGAAAAAAATTGGGACAGAGGCAACAAAAGGCTGGAAAAGTCAGTAGCACTAAAATGAAACAGATGGAGGAACATTTTGCAACTAATCAGGCTAACTGGCAACAGGTCAGTAACATGACTGGGTATAAAAAGAACATCTTAGAGAGACAGAGTTTCCCAGAAGTAAAACTGGACAGAGGTTTGCCAATCTGTAAAAAACTGTCTGCAAATTGTGGAACAATTTCAGAACAATGTTCCTCAACGTAAAGACTTTGAATATCTCATCATCTTCAGTTCATGATATCATCAAAGGATTTAGAGGATCTGGAGAAATCTCTGTGTGCAAGGGACAAGGCCAAAAATAATTATATAGGATGTCTGTGATCTTCAGGCCCTCAAGCAGCACTGCATTAAAAACAGGCAATATTCTGTCATGGAAATCACTGCATGGGCTCAGGAACACTTTCATAAATCACTGTCTGTGACCAGAGTTCACTGTGCCATCCACAAGTGCAGGTTAAGGCTCTGTCATGGAAACAAGAAACCATAGTTGAATATGATCCAGAAATGTTGCCATCTTCCCTGAGTCAAAGCTCATTTAAAATGGACTGAGGCAAAGTGGGAAACTGTTCTATGGTCAGACAAAGCCGAATTTGAAATTATTATGTCGGCACTCAGATCAAAAGCCTGCATCTCTGATGCTGTGGGGGTGCATTAATTATTAGAGAATTAATTAATTCTATTAATTCTATGGCATTCTAGGTTGGCCATATGGAAAGGTACCATCATGCAGGTTTTAGAGCAACATATCGCTCCCATGTAGACAATGTCTTTTTCAGGGAAGGTCTTGCATATTTCAGGGAGACAGTGCTTAACTACCTACTGCACCTATTACAACAGCATGGCTTCTCAGTAAAAGCGTTCAGGTGCTGAACCGGCCTGCCTGCAGTCCAGACCTTTCACCAACTGAAAGCATTTGGTGCATCATGAAGCTAAAAATACCCAGGACTGTTGAGCAGCTAGAATCCTCTATCAGGCAGAGAATGGGACAACATTCCTCTCCCCAAGCGTTCAGCAGCTGGTCTCCTCAGATGTTTACAAGTGTTGTTAAAAGAAGGGGTTGCTACACAGTGGTAAACATTGCCTGGCCCAAAGACTTTTTTTTCTTAAAATGGTGCATTTTCTCATTTTAAACACTTACATGGTTTCTATGTTCTTTTGTGAATAAAATGTGGATTTATGAGATTTCCAAATCATGGCAATCTGTTTTTATTTACATTTTATACAGAGTCCCAACTTTTTGTAAATTGCATATTGTAACATATATGCAGAGTTCCAAGGATATTATAACGTACAGCAGTGTGGTATATCAGCAGTAGATGTTTGACCCCCGTATTGTCATGGTTCCCTCAGCAGGATGCCCCACTGCGGTTTCGCTGTGGGTACCAGCCCTGAGGGCAGGCTGTCTCAGGGAAGGAGGGGACGGTGAGTGGTTGCTGTGATACAGAGGTGTGACTGATACCTGCCTATCACCTCACATGTTTCTGTTCTGCCAGAGACTGGGCATGTTTGCACATGTGGACTTTTTCCTCTCAAAGGTACCATTTCCTTAGAGTGTAAAAGCTATAGGAGCACAGGAACACAACCTTTCAGTTGCACATCATCTCAAAAAAACTGGCTTGCACACCGTCACAGTCACCTGTTCACTTTTAGCAAGCATCAAATTCTCCACAAGGGGGACTGTTCATTTGCTGTCAAAGTACTGCCAAATTGCACCACCTATTGAAAAGGAAAAATAGCAGTAGCATTTAAGACGTGTTTATGCATCAGTAAAGATGTTTGTGCAGCTATCACAAAAATCAATAAACTGTAGCTGTGACACTCATTGGCCATAAGCGTCAGAATTCCTGAAGCCGTTACTCTGCATGCCTATGAATGGCACATACCAGCACATTCATCTTCAGCTTCACTTTGCTGTAGTTGCTTTTCTTGCAGATAGGGGGTGCATTTTGGGTTTTTGGACTACCTATCCTGCAGCGCTACACTTGACTGGCCTCAGTTATGGGCGTTTCTTTGGTGTCTTTGTCTTCCCTCTTAAAATATTGGGAATGTGGTAATACTCAAAGTGTCAGATTACTCTGCTGAGTTTTATATTTCAAATAGAAAAGCTCAATTATTCTTGACAGTCTCTAAAACCTAATGAATAGTAACTGTGCAGAATTATCCTCAGAACCCGATAGTGTAGTCAGATCTGATTTAATATCAAAGAGCTCAGTATTAAAAGAGTGTAATAAGGGATACTGATCATTATGCATTCTTGGCTTGCCATGTCCTTTTCTTCACCACAGCCAAGGGCACATCTCCAGAAACTGTGCTGTTTTAATCCAAGAGAACATTTAATGCATGAACTGTTAAGTCTCCAAACCAGGCAGCTTTTATGTGTGCAAGGTGCAGCTGGGTGTTCTCTTTTATAAATCATCTTTTGCCACATCCAACTCCACTTGTGTCTGGGCAGCTGAAATGCCACAAGTGCTCTGAATGTGTGTGTGTGTGTGTGTGTGTGTGTGTGTGTGTGTGTGTGTGTGTGTGTGTGTGTGTGTGTGTGTGTGCTGCTCTGTGGTTTACCTTCAGGAATTGCGTCAAACCACAGACAGCTATGTTGAACCACATTGAGGTTTACCTCAAAAAGTCAGGCCAAGAAGAGGGAGGAAATGAAGGATTTCCATTCCTTTGACTTTTAACTGAAGAGGGTCTTGTGCAAATGATGAAGTATAGCAGATGTTCGTTTGTTTGTTTTTTCCTTTTTCTTTTTGGCTTTCTATGAATTTTAATTCCCTTTTCTTTGCAGTCCTATGCATATAATAACATATCATCACCTTACGACTTCCCAGTAAAGCCCAGCTTTGATGAGCACAAAGTAGAAATGGCTTCATGACTTTCCTTGCTTGCTGCACCTTATGGTATTTTGTCTCAAAATATCTCTGTTGTGTAAATATTGTTTATATAAGTTTTTCTGATAAATCCCTCAGCTCTGGTTCTTTGATTTCCCCTCTCTGTGTTGGTGTGTGGGTGCATGCCTGTATGAGTGGATATGGCTGCAGTCTCTGTATGAGTGTCTCTCTCTGTACAACATGGCCTGCCTCCCCGCATGCTCTCTCTGTCTGCCCCTCTCTGTATCTCTCTCCTCCTGTATGCAGGCTTTCCCTGCTCTGGCTCAGGTCCAGGCCTTGCGGAGGGTGAACGAGTGTCTCCTGGCTGAAAATAGAGCCATGCTTCGTGTCCTCGCCCGCCTCTCTGAGACGGCCTCCATGCCGGAGACAGAGGACCTCTGATCCTGCCTTCCTTCCCCCTTCCTCTCCCCTTCCTCAGCCACATAACCTACACTTCTCTTTCCTTCTGGTGCCTCTACAGCCCCTTCAACTTCTGCTGTGTTCCTCTCAGGCAGGTCCTGCACCCTCTTTATCCTCACTCCCTCCCAACACACACTGCAGTGCATCCTTCTGTGCACTTCATTTTTTTTAAAAAACCTAATCTCCTTTATGGCCTTCTGAAGGCAGCCCTGAAGCCCCCTTCCCCTAGTTCTCACAAAGCCTTGTTTGAACTTTAGATTTAGGTAGATTTATGTGGCACGCTTGACATGCAAATTGTGTTTTGGGCTGTATTTATTTATGTATTTATTAACATATGGTTGCCATCCTACATAAACACCTATGACTCTGCATCGTGAAAAATAAAAGCCTTTATAGCACCTTTAGTTTTCACAACAGTTAAATATATTCAAGTCCTGTGCAATGTGCTGTGTAATCAATGCAAAGTTGTTTTCCAAGGTAACAGTCACTCTATTCAGTCTTCCAAAGGAAATGAAATGTGTGATATCATTAGCCTTAAAAAAGAACAAGTGCTTTGTCACTGGATGAGACACGGGCACAGACGTACTAATTTTGTTTCAGTGTGCAGTTTTGCTAACGAGCAGTGGACATGTGAAATTAAAGGTATCATTAGATATTTTTGGAAATAAGCCCATTGGCCTTTTTTTGTTTTCTGAGAGTTAGGATCGATACCACTCGAATGTCTGTATGCCAAATTTTCTGTTGTAAACAAATGGAAACATTTCACCAGCTAATTGAATCTAACCTCAAGAAACACATCTTGCAGTCTGATAATGGTTTAAAGATTTTTTTTTTCAACTTTAGTAAAGTTTCTTTATGTCAAAATGTTTGATTTACTGATCAAATGTCCAACATTTACAGAACTTGACAAATTATTTGTTTACTTACAGAAAAAGAAAGTCAGACTAGACTCGTTACAATTTAGTATGGAATAATAACAAAAGACTGATTTATTACTGCAGTAGAATGTAGTTTAGCATCTAAGGTGCAAGCTCATCAGTGTGTTTTATTTAAAACTGAGGGGTGGTGATGGATGGATGGATGGATGGATGGATGGATGGATGGATGGATGGATGGATGGATGGATGGATGGATGGATGAATGATCTACAAGTGGAGGCTGGGGTGGTGGAGGGGTCAAAAGAAGCATGTAGGAGTGAAGAATGGGAAAATTTGCAGTTTAAACAAAACACTAAATATGGGGGGGGGGTAATTGGTATATGACACAAGGACAGTGAGACATGTTAGTGTGTGATGCAGGACTAGCTTGTAGGCTTTACTCTATTTATGGAAATATTTTCATGCTGTGTTAGTAGGTGTTTAACAAATAAATGGATACTATGAAATATTCAAAATAGTAGCACTGCAACACCTTCGCTCTCCTGTCCAAGAAATAGTTAACTTCCAGCACACAATTCAGCTTTTGTACAGATTAAACAAACAGTTTTATAGGTGCTAGCAGGCAGATTTTGAGCTTTTTATTCAGATTAGGGGGTAGGAATTTTTCTCTTCTGTTGACTCCAAATGGTAATCTAAATTAACAACTGGCTGCCTGTAGCTTCATATATGGCATAAAGATCTGGGAATGTTATCAGTCATCTTATCTAGTGTGTTCCAAAAGTATCAAACTATCCTTTAACTCCATTCACAGCATGGTATTGCCTGGACAGAGGGTTTTTACTTTCAATTTATGGATTAATATTCAAGATATTGGGTATAAGCATGTTAATGCCAGATGCCTCTGCTCATTCACCAGTTGCAGTGAGGTGTCCCAGCTAGTGCAGAGGGTTATTGTTTGTCTCCAGTAGAGGGGAAATACTTTGACAAAGAGGGTGGTTATTTTTAGTCATTGCTCCCCATGAGAGACATGACCTAGTTTTGGGAAATTGACCCTCCCTGTTTCTTTCTCTCTGACTTCATTCTCTGTCACTTTTCACATTCAGGACATACTGTGAAAGTCACACCACACTGCATGATCAAGTACTGTAGAGCATGTCCTCATTGCCTGACTTCAAACTTTAGTGAAAGACAACGTCTGCGGTGAAAAAAGATTCAGTGGATAGGCCTGGTTTCTTTGTACCATCCAAAGTTTAACTTACTAATTTATCTAGGAACCATTTAAATGTCACTCCAAAGACTGTATAGTTTTCTGATTTTCTAACATAATTTTCTCCCTCTGTTGTCCCAGGTCTTAACAGAGCTCAAGTCAGACAACCAGAGACTAAAGGATGAAAACGGTGCTCTCATTAGAGTCATCAGCAAACTGTCCAAGTGAAAAAGGTGTCTGACATTCCTGTTGTGTGTCTGTGGATGCTCCAACCCTGATATAGCAATGTTATTATCCACCAGGTCCCAGGTTTTGACTCCTGTCTGAGTTACTGTATGATGACAGGCCAGTTTGGTTGCATTTTCAGAAACATCCTAATAATTCCTGTTAGATTTCCTGTTGGAAAACCCAAACAGAAGTGTTAATAAGTTTCAGTCACATTTTACCAATATTAAAACTAAGTTACTATTTTCCTTTCTTATATAATGTTGTTTTGTTTTTTTTCATATTTCTCACAAGTACAAAATAGGGACCAGATGTACTGTTTGGATGACATTTCAAGTCCAAACAAATGCAGGAGACTGCATGAAGTCACCGTACCTAAAAATATACAAACACATCACGTGGACACTTTCACTTTGGTTTCTACTTGTGCACTTCATAAAAGTGTTTTAATATAATTTTAATGATATAAAAAAAGAGAGAAGCAAATTTTTTTTGACTTATGCTTTATTGAACTGTAGCTTCTGTCCTTTATTTTGACATATGATGTTAAAAAGACAACAAAATACAAAACCTTATCACACGTGAGTCTGACATATTTTCACTCTAGGCTAAAGATAGTGACGCTTAATAAGGTGCATGTTTGGGGTTGTTTTTGCTTTTATTGAGAGGTTTCTCAGGTTTGTCACTCAGCTGTTTTTGCTTGCCACAATTCAGTGCCTCCCAAATGTGGATTTCTTTGGTGGGTGTTTTTCTATGGTTTTCTAATGCAGCATATGGTCTAATGCATTAGGGCACAGGGGTGGGCAAATGTGATGCACATGAAAAACTTTTGGAAAAAACTATCACTTCAACTGGTCCGATAAACATTTCAGTCCAGTTTTTTTTGTTTGTTTTTTTTTTTTAGCATTTTGAAATTAAAACAAATAGACATTTGTTTTTGTTTACCTAGCATTCAAAAATGTAACATGTTTATTTGGGCTTTTATGAATAGACTGTATAAGAGGCCTGAAAGGCTAAATACTGTGTGCCTCATTAGCAGCCCTGCGACACATTCAGAAATGTACACTTTATAAGAGGTGATTTATGTTTGTCACATTTTCCTTCGTGTGTTTTCAGCTGCCATGCTTTTTAAAATGCATGTTCTTCCTAGAGGATGTTTTTCGTTGGGCTAGTATCTCATTTTGAAAACAAATGAATGCCTGAAGAGAGAGCAAGAGAGCGAGAGAGACGCTTGGAGTGTAAATGAAAATGTTGTCTATTATGTTTTGTAATAGATATATATTTATTTATTTATGGATGTATTAGTTTTAATCTTTATACTCTGCCTAGTCAGTTTTGTTTCAAAGGAATACACTGATTAGTTTTTGGTTGACCTGTTGGCTTTCTTATCATTCGGCAATTAAAATACAAATACCAGAATCATGCACTTCATTGCTATCATTGCTCTGTAAATCACAATATTTGTGTGGTCTTAAAACGTGAGCAAAAGCCAAATTTTTGAAATATAAACTCTTGTCAGCAAGCTATATTTGCTAGTGCTACTGCAATTAAATATTTTTCAATGTTTGAAAATGCTTGGAGGACTTCGACTTTTATTAGTTTGGTTACAACAGAAATAAAACTATGGAAGAAGTATTTGTAATAGTTCCTAAAGAACTAAACCCACAATTCATTAAAGTGCAGAGAGTGTCAGCTTAGCTTAAAACCCTGTTTAATGCATTATATCTAATTTTTAGAACTGTCACACCAAGTTTTACATTTCATTTCATTTCATTATTTTGCACTGAAACTCCTTCTGTACGGCGACAGACACAACAGAGATTTTGGTATCTGTCTTCTCTTCACTTAATGGTTGAGTTGACCAAGGTCATCACTGTTTCATATAGTCCTTAAATCGCGATGGTTTTGGGATCCAGCCATGACACATATTGTATTACCAGTGTTATGTTTGCTCACATCCACTAACTGAACTATAAATAAGCTATTTATAGCTGATTCTGCTATTTCTACACGTGCTATAGATGTACTGATTTATGGAGTGATTGTATATTGAACAGCCTAAAATGTTCTGAGTGACAGCTCAACATGGACACAGTGGTTAATTCACCCTGCTTAATAAATTGTATAAGGAAGAAAATGTTTTTTTGTGACATTAATACATGATGCGCCAGACACAGAGAGATTGCATATTAAACACAAACAAGTCATGGTAATTAAAAGGCCTTTATTTCCTATTTGTTTTTACAGAACTGTTAACACATATGATAAATTTGTAATAAGTTATTTGGTTCCCTTGATAACTTTATAAGGATCCCCAACGTTTGTCCACATAAGGGTCAAGAGGAGTTTGTGAGCAACATTTGTGTCCAGTCAAGGGCTAAAGCATGCGATCCACAGTAGGCACAAGTACTGACATGAACACGCGCACCACGACACTAGACACGAAGAAACACGGCTAGAGGACACAACCTGACCGTCCTCTGATGCTTTAAAAGAGGATGAAGAGAAAGAGGTGGAAAAAAAAGAAGTCTTGAGAATACAGCTGCATCAGGGATGAGGGGTGGAGGACTAAGCGCTCAAGAGGGGAGTTTGGTACGCTCCTGCATGTTTGGCAGTATACAGTATGTCCATGTTGTAAACATGAAGGCCGGCATTCTTTACGCTCAGCAAAAGCAGTCTCGGTGGAGAAATCAGTGAGCCTGCTTCCTATTCAGCATCATGAAACTGATGGTACATGGTAGGTTGCACATAAACGAGACAGAGACACAATGAGAAAGCAAACGTGAAAGAGTTTGGTGGCACATCTCGACATTCTACATTAGAGGTATACATCACAAAAAAAAACCCAAAATGACAGAAGAAGTGATTACACATATGCACAAGAATACAAAGGAGAAGTACAGCAAGTAATAGAGGAGACAAGACATCATGTTTCAAAGTGGCGTTTTTACCTGCTGAGAGGCTCCTCGACACAATTTGACAAGGTGGAAAAAGATCTACTGAACTTTGGATGGTTTCCCTTTTTAAATCCCAGCGTTTTCAGAAAAATCGAGCAAAACAAACAAATCACAACAGTGTGAATGGCGTGCTAAAGCTGTCTACACAGCTGAAACAGTACACAGTTTCAGATGTGGTTGTGCATCAAGACATCTACACAGCCATTAAGAGAACAGATTCATTTCCAGATTTAAACAAAGACTGTGGTTTGGGCATTACAGTCAAACACACAAAGATGCACATTTACGAATGAGTAATGTGTCCCATGCATGCAGACCTGTACTGTATATGGTATAATCCAGTGCTGTGGTATTGCACCATGTCTGCTCATCTATTTATCCCACATACCCAAATACACACGGCTCCCAGTCCCCCATAGAACTTCTCTGGTGGTCATGCGACTGCGGTGACCCGAGCAGTAAAAGGTCATAAAAAAAACAAAAAAATCTCTAAAATGTGCTATAGGTTTACCTGTAGTCACTTTTGCCTCATCATCTGAAGTGTTCTGTCAGTGCTCTGCGTGAACGGTTATTGTGGCTTTGCAGATTCAAACAGTGGTGATGAGTGCAGGCAACCGTAATCAGGTAGTGGCAGTATTTCTTTTTTTTATAAATGCACTGAAATCTTGTATTTAAATTATCCTCAGTGCATCATTTGGTCACAGTCTATAGCATTACTGGGAGAGTGAGTAAAAATAATATTGCATTAGATTAATGTGCAGCATCGTGCAACACACTGTGGATTGTTGCCAGAACAGATGTGGCAGTTTGAAGGAGCTGGCAGAATTGAGGTGAACTTAAAGGAATAGTTCCACACTTGGAAGATTTGCTCATTCACTTTCTTGCCTAGAATTGGTTGGTTGAGCCCACGCCTGAATTTTTTTTCTTAAATATGAAGCCACAGCAGAAAAACTGAAAAGAAAAAAAAAAAGGTAAAATGTTTGCCTGGTTCAAAGTGATAAAATATACCTACTTGCACCATTAAAGCTCATTAATTAACTCATTATATAGCTCTGTTTAGTATGTTCACAGACAGAAATGGGGGAAAAAACTACAAATGGTGTTCTGTTTTTTTGTCCAGCACCAACTGACTTCCTGCAGTCTTTTCATGAATTTGCCAAGACTGGTTTGAGCAGTCGAGCCGTTGGCAGGCTGAGTGAATATGCGAGCTTCATATTTAGTGTGGGTTGTTCAGTCAGTTCTCTTTTCAAACTCGCTGCAAGATGGCAAGTCCTTCCCCAAAATGTAAAACTTTTTCTTTAGTTTCATTTCATGTGCATGACATAAAACACTGTTTTTTTTTCTGCCATGTGCCTCTGAAAATCATAACTCCATGCATAGTTCTATAGGAGGGATTCAGGCTTAAAACTTGGGTTCCACTGTTAAGTTTCTCGGTTTTTGCTTTAATTTTTGTTGCTTGAGCAGTTTGCTAAAACAAAACAAAACAAAACAAAACAAAAACAAAGTAAGAGTAACTTGTTATTAATTGTACATGTAGTCACCAGTACATCCTAAACTCTGCTAAACTGGAAGAGAAACTAGAAGAGTGACCCAATTTGGTTCATAAATTGCACTCTGCCCAAGAATAGAACACGCTCTCATATATATAATTTTAGCATTATTATTGATATTGTGATATCATATCTATTATTTGTACTATCAAAACAAGGCATATACATTACTAATCACAATACTGGAAAATCAGCTACCTCTATGAAACAAGGACATCAACAGCTCTGAAAGTAGAAAAAGACACACTCACTCTACTAAACTCACAACTGTTCTCAATGCTCACATATACATTAAAATGGATTTTGCCCCCTTGATGAACAAAGACCTTTGAAAGGAATGTAAAAGAGAAACACTGGCCAAGGAAAATGAAGACATGTCAGATTTTTTTTTCTTCATAAATAAACTCTAGCTACTCAGCTGAGCTCTAAAGAGTTAGTGCTTGAGTTTTATGGCTTTAGTTTTATCTTATTCATTTATCTTGTATACACGTACACGTATTGTATAATAAACACAGTAAAAGAGACACAGCCATGAAGTATTTCAGTTCATTTAAATAGAAGAGAAAAATAAAAACTTCCAAGGAGAGAGAAAAAGGGATTCCAAGTCATTTGCGTTCACTGGAATGGAACTATTCGTCTTTTGGCCCCTAGAAATTTATTTTAAAGTTATGATCCTACAGACATCTTCTTCGTTCGATACTGGCAGAAAACTGACTCCTACAATCCACCTACAAATTTACACAAGTACTCAGTCTTTTCTAATAAGTTATTTCAGAGTCACGCAGTGTCAAATCTGCTATTAGAAACTAGTTCTCTCTTAGACTTGGAGATCCCCTGTCACAAACATTAAAAACTCTAAATACATTGTTTTTTTGTTTTTAAAAATAAAAAATAAAGCAATAGCAATAAAATTCAGAAATATGTCAAATATTGGCCTTCAGAAAGGTGCTAAAACGAAACAGATGGCAAATAAATGGTTTAAAAAAAAATCATGAGCACAAGGAATTATACAGCAAGCATGCGGCTACATTTTCATCCTACATGAACTCACACACATTACTGGACAACACACTTGCTTAGAATTTCAGGCGTGGAAAGGATCTTATTAGTAATATTACTCTAATATCTGTATGACATTCTCTCCAATGACCCTCGTGGAAAATAAATACACATTTGCTTCATTTAGAAAATATACAGTGCATGTTTTTTCCCTTCATTGTGTTATTAAAATGACAAATGACACCCATTTACGTACACGAGATATTTTTGCGTCGTCTCTAAAACATGCTCTTATGTACAGTATTTTGTATAAACATGCAGTATCAACGTGTATGAACTATGTATATAGGCAAAACTACACACCGATGGGTTGCTTGATTGCTTCCGTGTTGCCTTTTCTTTAGTGTTGTTTTCATTAACTGAAGAAAAAATTATGCGCGATGAAAAACAGAAATCTGGTTTAAATGTTTTAAAGGAAAAAAGTACAAGTTCCAACATTCATTAAATTCCCAAATGTCTAATGTCTAAAAAGCTGACTGCATTTACTTTACATTGACTTATATTGCACACAGTTAATGGGTAGCTTTTGCCGTTGGTGCTCTTTTGGTGCAGTTTTTTTTGTTTTTTTTTTTATTTATAGGAGGCGTATGGGGGTCCAAAGACTCAACAAATATCAGGACATTAAGTTTAACTTTTAAACTTTAACAGGTAAGCCTTCACCAGTTTATTCAGGTCTGATGAATTTGGGCTTTGCAGCAAGACTAGTTCATTCTCAATATTTCTCTTCAACAGAATATTAATATACAAATATAGAGAGCCAAAGTGAATCCAAAACGTCTGGCTTAACAAACTGTAATACAAGATTTGGCTGTGTTTTTAGTGGCCAAAAATAAATACAATATCCTATAATTCTTATACATTTGTAGACTAAATGTCAGGGCTGGTCAAGCTGAGGTCTCTGGGTGACTCAGGTATGTTTCTAACTGCAGTAGAGCAGGACTGTAGAGGTTTTTAAACAGCAGGAAAAGAAATTAAGGTGAGCCCTGTACCAGTTTCTAGATTTGGACAAGAACAAGTTTCACTGATGCAAAATATCTGCATTGCCACACTTTTTCAGCGGGAGCTGTAGTTTTTTTTTTTCTGTACTTTTAAAGCAATAATTTTTTTTACCATAAAAATAAAGGTTTCAGCTACTTTTAGAAATTTCTGCAATTATTTTTACTTTGAATTGAAGACAGATAATATAAAAGAAATTAATGCAACAGAGGTGTATATATTCGGCCCTCTATATTGAACCTAATACTTTCTGTTAAGGAGCAAGGGGGTCAACATTGAACTGAAGTGTCTCTCTCTGTTCTTATTGAAGAGGTCCATTTATATGAGGAGACCTGTTTGGCATGCCACTTGTGCCACAGAAAAAAATTCAATCTCACAACATTTTATCACAGAAAAACTACACAGATCAAAGAACAGTGTCTAATTACCACAGAACAGAAAAATACCCAATAGTGCAATTATATTCAACAGTTTGGTAAGCTGTGTATAAAATACACATGGATCAGTGCCTTCCTCCAGACCACACCCTTGCAATCAAGTGAGAAATATAATATCTGAACAATTAAAACACATATGCAAAAAAGTTGAGGCAAAAGAAAGCAACAAAAACAAAACAAAAAAAATTAATAATGCACTGCCTTGCTGTTTTTTGTTTGTTTTTGTTTTTTTTTTGTTTTGTTTTGTTTGTTTTTTTATTACAACCAGCAGTAACTGTTAACACAAATTATTAAAGCTCTGGTTTCTCAGTGTACTTAAATGTAAGATTTTGATTTAAAGTGCTTAAGGAATAAAAATGTTTGAAGTCAAATAGAAAAAAGTAACTGGATAGATAAAAGGAAAAAGAGATAAAAAAAAAAAACACAGGGGAAAGAAAGAAATGTAGAGAACAACACCACTAACTGGAAGGCGTCCCTGGTAGTTGAAAATTGCTTATTTTGTTACTTGGAAGGCTTGTCTCCTTTATGACTGTAAGACGGTTATAGGGATTCCTTTGAAGTAAAACCCTTGTGTCAAGTCCATGACTAATGGCAGTAGCACTGAACAAGTGAGATACAGAATCAGAGGCGTTGGGAGGGGAGGTGGTAGACTGCAGGCAGTAATCGACACCTTGTAAATATCATGTCATTGCTGCTCGGGATCAGTCTTTATTGTACCTGCTCTGATATTTCCATGCTTGTTGTTCAGATGACAGATGCAGCCTTTTTGCACGGTGGGGGAAAAAAAATTACACAAATACCCTTTTTACTCCAAATCTATTATTCTCTCCCACTCCCCTGACACATCATTTCATGGATAAACTAACACTAGTTGTGAGCCTTGGGTCACTGAAAAAGATTCTTGAATTGGATATTTTTCTCATGTAGTTGAGTATTAGAATAATAACAACCCGTTTAGAAAAAAAGGCATGGAGTTTCAGTTTCCTCTCAGTTTTCCTGAGACGATGGGTGGAAGGTTAACTAATCAAAAAGGCAGTGCGTTTGTGGGTAACTGGATATGTGTCTATCCCTACTTTGCTACCCAACTCTAGGAATGTACTTTAAACTAACAGAATCATCTAGTATGTTAACTGGCAGGTGTGGAACATGGTGCACAATACACCTAAGGAATGAACCTGCTTGTGTTATTTCTCTATCATATGGCAGTATAAAGCATTTTATTATTAAGCGCTATTCTAAGCAAACTGTGTCACTAAAGGGAAAGGGTAAGAAGTACAATATGAGTGAATGTTATATGTTTTATCCCCTCTATCACCAGATTCCTATATAGCACTTACCCTTCTTCATATTCTACTCTGTATTCTTATCAATGGAACCACAACCCCAATACAAAAATAGATCTAAAGGAAATCAACGGAGCATCTGTCCATCCTGTAACTTGTCTTCTTTTTTCAGTGACATGACTTTATATAACATGATGTTTTGTTTTGTTTTTTTAAACTATATTTCCCATCATGTCAAATGGTATCAATGGATCTCTTGAAAGGTGGCAGTAGGAGAGGAAGGTGGAGGAGGGAGATGTGGAGAAGGGAGCAGATGTACAGTTGGGGTGTTCATCTGTAATATACATTAGGACCTGGGGAAATGATGGGAAATGCATGGGTGGGTAGGTGTGGAGGTGGGTTTACTTCTTGGCAGTCAGGGCTGCGAGGGCAGCATCCACCTCTTCCTCTGGCTGCAGTGGATGCCACTGGGCAATGGGGCGACGGGGATTGGACAACATGTCGGACCAGTGTTTCAGCCCAGCCCCGTCGGACTTGCTTCCTACCCAGATCTTCCCAATGGCATCATTCTTGCCAATCTTGTCGTAATCCAGCACTGTGATCACTGCTTGAATTTTCTGGGAGAACAGGGAGAAAGCATTACAAACAAGAAAATTATACGTGAATCTAGGGTGGAAAGAAACTCAATTTTCTGAAGTACATTCCAAACATTTTATGTTATTAAAAAGAGATTTTAATGATGAATTCTAAACAAATACTTTGAAAATTGCAGTTAAATTGAGTTGTGTTTAGATGTGTAGATGTTAACAGGTGTCAGAGGCCTGAGGGGTGTTTATACTCGGACAGCAGTGCTGGAAATTTGCTGTAAGAAATGTGAAATGCAGAGATGTTTAGCATGCAGTGTCCTGCTTAATCTTCACATATAAAGTTTTTGATGCTAAAATTCATCGGTCAAATAACTTCTATTTTATGATATACAGTCATATGACAGTCGTGTGAAAAAGAAAGATTTCACAGGACTCTAAGTGCACCCGAATAGCTTGTAGAGCCACCTTTAATAGCAGTTAGTAAGTAATTGTGTTCGGTATGACTATCACTCCCTCACATCATTGAGGAGGAATTTTGGCAATTCTTCTGTATGTTACTTCAGTTCATTAAGTTCATTATGATTTGCAGGGATTTGTTTACGCACAGCATTCACAGCATTTCAATAGGGTTGCAGTCTGGTCTTTGACTTGGCCACTGTGACACCTTGATTCTTTTCTTTTTCAGCCAATCTGCTGTAGAATTTCTGGTGTGCTTGGGATCATTGGGCTGCTGCATGATCCAGCTCTGGCCAAGCTTTAGCGGTCAGACAGTGTTGGTGCTGATCCGCTGTGTTTGGTTTTCACCAAACGTGGTTCTGTGCATTATGGCCAAACATCCCCCACTTTGGCCTCGTCCGTCCAAAGGAGTAGAGGCATTCTCCTCGCAACCCTTTCAAACAAGCCATACTTGTTCGGTCTTTTTTTTACTAACTGATGCATCTCAGAGTAGACTCTGAGATACAGCTCTTTGTATTTTTTGCTGTTTTTCTGAGCATTGCATGGTCTGAGCTTGGGGTGAATTTGCTGGGATGTCTACTTCTTGTGAAAACTGTGGTATTGTGGAGCAAACTGCCAAAGGTTCTGCTTTTGTAGAGGTTTTCACCCTGGCTGATGATCATTAAATAAAGTGCATTTGATTACTAGCACCTGGCTGCTTCTTATCTTCCCTATGCAAGCAGTAAGGGTGGACTCAGTTTTTCACAGGACTGAGGACTGAGTCCTGTGGCAACTTTCTTTTTTACATGATTATGCTTGCATGATTATTGGTCATTCTGGTCATAAGTGACAATTATTGGATGTTACTGTGGTAGTTTTGCTTTTTTACATAAAGTTAAATGAAAGACTGAAATTACTCTTATGTCTGTATATCAAATACCTCTGGAACTAACTAATCATTATACTGAACCCACTTGTGTACTCTGTACAGAAATCACAGTGTAAACAACAACAGTGATGACATGACTTAAAGACTCTACATTAAGGTATGCTAACTGGCTGCAAGTGGTAGGCTCACTTCTACCAGACAGACACAAGCTTGGTATCAATCTTCCAATATAACGTCTAAAAGCAACAACATGGTGACAGTAACAAAAGCAGAGATAGGCCATGAAGTCAACAAAATGTCTCAGAAATGTTAGCTTTTCAGATATATAAAGCTTTCTAATAAATGCAGCCATTAAGCTATCAGTCATACCAGGCCCAAACAAGGCTGTAGCAGCAAAACTCCAGCGGATATTTAAAGCCAGAGTGCATTTTATTGCTTATGAAATTCTCTTTATATTTGCAAGAGAGGCACTACACACTGATTTATACCTAATTTCAATATAATGCTAGAGTGACATTTAAATGCTTTGTGTGATCATTACCAATAGCTGAAGACTAGGGATACTGTCATCATAAATTTCACGAAAGACCTGAAAATTAGAAAGCCTGTATACTTGGGTGGATTAACATACTCACTTAACTGGAAAATGACACATCATGTTCTCATAAAATAAAAGACAATTTGGTAAAGTGACTATTTCATGTGAATATTACTGCCACACAGTCGTTCATGGAATTGAGTATGCTTGAAAACACAATATTTGACAGGCCACATGTATGTTAAGCCAGATAAACATGTGGATATAGGATGCAGTTTTACTCTTTGCACCCCTGTTAAATGTTTATAGATTTAGACAGCCTTACCTGCATTTGCTCAAGAGGAATCTCAAAGCTGAAGGACTCATTGTAATAAGGATTCAAAGTGTTCTTTTTCACCGTTGTCTTCTTCTTCTTCAGCCTCTTCCCATTCTGCAGCAGGTTAATTTTCACATATGGATCTGAAAACAAAAAGAGGGCAAACTCACGATACAGTGTGGCACAAGCTCCTTGTACATGCATGTTTTAGTCGCACTGCTGTAATGCACCAACAGATGGGGCCAATGCTGAACCCAGAAGACGTGAGGGTTACTGCATGGTGAGTACTGCAGCGTCAGCACGTGAGCAGAGCAGAACCAACCTAATGGCTGTGCTCATAATCACTCTCCTTTACACGCTGCAGTTTGCTACGCATGTCTCTATGCCCCAAAGAAATTAATAAGGAATAAAATATCGGATTCTTATATATATATATATATATATATATATATATATATATATATATATATATATATATATATATATATATATATAAAGGGGCCCACCTGACAGTCCACCCACATCCATTTTCTTCAGGTTCTTAGCCTCCAGAATACAGATGGTGAGCTTGCCGGCGGTGGGGACATAACGCAGGGAGATGCAAATGTCACCCAGCTTCTCCGGCTGAGAGAAGGAGGCAGGAGGAGAGAAAGTTAAAGGAGATCTGAAGCAGAACCTTTTCTGTGCTGTAAAATGCATAAATACTGTGCCATTTATATGTTTTAAGTATACCTGTTCATTATCAATAATTCCTGCTGCCATTACTTTTGTAATACCATCTAGCTGATCTATTCAAAGTTATAAAATATCAGCAAGCAATAATTCCATAATTCCAGTGCAGCATAAAGGTGGAAAAAAAAAAACAGACCACAGACTGCATGGGTTCAAAAGAAGCACTGTAGCATCAATATTGCTTATATTGCATATATTGCTGCTGAGATATAGGAAGCAATTACAGAAAATTAATTGTAGTTATATTGTAATGTTAAATTGGTTGAGGGAGAACAAAACTGGACAAACCAAACTCTTAAAAGACCGGCACAAGAATCCCAGGGGAATTTCCATTTTACACTTAAAAATGGACCTTTACTAAAAAGCTTTCTTAGAATTTAAACTGGCATCTGTATGGATACAGTGCAGCAGGTTTTTAAGGAGTGATATCAGCAGTGTAGTAGAGGTCATAACACTCTTCTTACCTCTTCTTGATCTGCACTGTCCAGGTCTCTCCACTCCTCAATTGGCTTTGCCAAGTCAAGGGTGTTCATGGGTATTTTAATCTCTCCAATAACATCATGCTTAGAGAAGCGATCAAAGTCATAAACGGACATTACCAGAGTCTTCCCTCCCATCTCTTGGAATGGTATCTGAAAGATAACAACCCATTTACACATTTTACTAATTCATGTTTAATTCAAGCTGTGGTACAAATCACACATTCCTATTGGTTTAAGACCAAACATATTTGATATATAAAAGATTAGATAAATCTAGATCAGACCAGTATTGACTGTGCCTCTGGCCTGCAGCCTGGCTTCATAGCATGCTGCTTCAGCAGGGCTGCCTGTGTCTGACTTTGACAAAGTAAAGCTGAGTTGTTTTTATAGAGCTGTGTCAGCACGCAAAGTGCACCAGAGGTGGCCCTCTCCTTTAATTTGATTCTCTACCATATTCTCCTTGTCAGACACCTTCAGTGTGTCTCCTGCTTTTTTATCACTGTTGACCTGAAGTGTTATTGTAAAAGAAATAATAAACATAGTACCTGCTAAGCTCTAGAGGACAGAAGAAGAGAAATTAGAGGAGAAATTGACTCTTAATAGGACCTGTCTACACGTCAAATGAAATGACATTCATGTTGTTTTAATAAGTTGTTAGTCAAGGGCACTTGGGTTTTGGTATTAATTTACCTTAAATGTAAATGTCTCATTGAAGACAGGATTCAGTGTTTTCTTGTGAACCTTTGTGTCGAACTTTTTCTTCTTGTCAGGGAGGACGAAGACCTTCACGTAGGGATCTGAGGTGCCACCGCTGTCCATGGAGAGGAGATCAGCTGCTTGCAGGATTCCCACAGTCAACTACGGAATAAGAAATTATGCAGTTAAGATCGAAAAGGCTCAGCTAAAACTAAATAATCAATTTTGGTCCCCATTTTCCATTTTGGTAAATCAACTAAGAAATGCCACTCGGGAAGATATGCCAAAAAGAACATTTAGCGTGTTATGCACACATTTGTAAATACTCAAAGGGTGATCTTTTCTTTTGAGCTCATTTTTGACTAGAAAATGTAAAATAAACTACTCAAGCACTTGCCTTGTTCTCTTGGAAATCATAATCAATGGAGTACTGCAGCTTCCCTAGTTTTTCCTTCTCCTTCACTTCCTCTTCTTTCTCATCCCCAGTCAGTCCAGGTTCCACATCATCTTCTTCATCATCATCATCCTGTGGTTTCTGGAATGACAGAAGGGGGATGGGCAGCACAAAAAGGAGTGAGAGGACGGTTCAGAGGTGGCAGCTGCGCTGAACACCAAACCTTGGGTATCAGCAGTCGGGTTAGTCACAGCACCTACCTGCCACTTACCCCCGTGTTACTAGTGCAATCTGTTCATCGATGACCACGGTTGCAACCTGACTTGATTTCACTATTTCTTGGGTGACACCATTTGCTGTTCGCATTTGCTTTGTTTTTTCATGAGTACTACAGATATGTTAAATCTTCTTAAATCAGAGGCAAGAAATTGTCAACTGCTGTACAAGTGTTCTTTCAATAAAACTCTGTTATGTAAATGACTGAGAAAGAGGGCCAGAGAAAGAATAAGATTAATGAGAGACACAACAGGTAAAAACAATTTTAAAAAAATAGGAACAACTCACATTGCAATGCAATCTAGTTCAATAGCTCTGCAAAACTTCTGGAAGTTCTCAATTTCACTTCTTAAAGTCATTGTAAAGTCTCAAATTAATATGACTCACTTGTGTGGCTACCAGTAATAGTGATATTACAAGGAGTGGACAATAAAACAGAAACATAACGAGGAAGAGGACTTTAACTTTGAAGGAACCGCATCACACAGGCAGCTGCACAAATCCCAAACATGACTCATTTCAAATGAGTCATATTAAGTTGTTTAAAAAGTCTGAAAAATCGTGATAGTGTATCCCACACAGAGGAAAGCTGTATCAGCAAAGAAGAGCCAATATCAAAAGCAAGCATATTAAAGGATATCATGGGATGTTTTTCAAAAACACTTGCAAAGTTAACATTTATTACAGAGCCGCTGCATTATTACATTGCAATGCCAGGTGTCCTTGCTATTTGATCCGCTCCATGTACAGTGTTTCCAGCAGAAGCTGAGTGTCCTCACTTAGTGGAAGTGAAGGACAGTGCTATCAGGCATCGATGTGATTTGATCAAACCACTGACGCAGTATTTCCTGACACTTCTTGAAAAGCTCCCAAACTTGCTAAAACTGCAGTGCTCGCTGATATTGGAAGCAGTATGGCAATCAGGTTTACTGTAAGCCAGACTGTATTAATGTCTGTCATTTATCTCCTCCTGACATCCTTAAATCCCATTAATGTGTTTACACTGGTATTGTTGATAAGACTTTGCTTCAATTATTGTACTCTGGGCTGACTGCTGTAACTGAGTGAATGATTGAAAGATTTCATAATTTATTCCAGAGTCCAGATTTTATAGCTGAAGAAAATTATTGTGCCACTTACTCACACGCCAGAACAACATTCAGCAGCTTACTGAGATTTAACTGCTCCTGAGATAATCAGGGCATGATGAGGAAGATAATTCAAATCTTCTCTTATCATGCATCTTGCTTTTACATTACACCCAGTGACTCTTCGGGGTCTCATATCTTTAGAGGCGGTCACGACTAATCGAGCAAGAGCAATTTGCTAAGATATGAATCTTAAAGTAAACTTTCGTTTTGCTATAAGAAGCTGGATAATCTCTCAGTATGGCCTCCTTCCCTATGGCTGTCCTCCTGAAAAAACACTGATGTCGTCGTAAGACTGGAGGATCCAGCTACTCACTGATGAGCTGAAAAAGGAATAGGGCATCCACACAGATAATGCATACACTATTGCACACTCACTACACAGCATACTGAATTGTACCACCCCCACCATACACACACACACACACGCACACATTTGCTTACATGCATACAACAGCATATTTGGGCTGTTCTAGGTAAAAAAAAACAACAAAACAAATAAAATTACAGAGCTGGGTTAAGGGGGAATGTGAGAAAAATCCGATAACCTTCTGAGAGAATTTCTGTGATTTGCAGTGCTGTGCAAAAGTCTTGAGAAACATTCTCATTTGTTTAGATTTTGCGTCCAAGGAGCCAGGCTTTCTGAAGGTCTTTCAAAGTTTTTCATTGGACATTGGCTGCTTTTTCACTCATTTTTAGTCCAGTCCTTATATCTGACCATTTTCAGAGGAATGTCTGTTTGTTTGTTTGTTTGTTTTGTTTGGCCATTTAACACTGACCTACAAATCATTCAAGCATAAAAAGGGCACATAACTCAAAGGATGAAACACTGTTGTGTCCAGACAAAACAGACAACTTTGCCAAGAACCTAATTTAAACTGTATCTTTAGGTACTTTGTTACAAGCAGCCTGTTGCAAAAACACATGATTTGTTCCTGATTCTTAAACAGAATCTACAAAAATGATAACACAGTTTGACAAGCATAAAATAGCACTTTTGCACCAACAAGGTGATTCCCAAGGAGCTATTAGCCAAAAACTTGGCATACTATAAAGCGTGTCCTTAAAAAATTAGACCAAACTGCACATGTGCAGGGCAAAAGAAGAAGTAGCAGACCTAAAAACAACAGTATCTAAAAGTTATGTCCTTAAGAAATAGGAAAAAATCCTGCAAAGACCTGACACAGGACCTGAGAGATGCATCTAGCCCTTCAGTTGGTCTGTTTAGTTTAGTTTAGTTTAGTAAGATCCCCATTAGCTGCAGAAATGCAGCAGTTATTCTTCCAGGGGTCTACAAATCTTTACATTTTAACAGTGTATTATAAAACATATACACAAATAACTCCTCATCCATAATAATGCATACTGATCAAAACCATAAAATTCTAATTTCTTGAACAATAAACCATGATCTATGATATCAAATGCTGCTGTAAAGTCCAGCAGTACCACGCCAACTATTTTCTTCGTTTCTATAACCTGTCGTCTGTCATTTGCGTTAAACCAGTAGCTGTAGAATACCCCTTTTTGTAAGCATGCTGAAATTCACTTATTAAATTATTCTCACAAAAATAACAATTAATCTGCTCAAACACAATTCTTTTCATAATTTTACTCAATACAGGTAATAAACTTACTGGATAACTATCAGATCCATAAAAAATCATTTACTATTTTTCCACAGTGGGACTAATTTAGCAATTTCCATGCTTGTGGGCATATGCTCTCAAAAAACTTTGATTTATAATGTGGCAAACAGCAGGAGCAAATAAATTGGCAACAAATTTAAGCAATGTTGTATCAAGTCAGTCAAAACCCAAAGGTTTATCTTTACAAGTTATTAACCTATTCTCTACTGTATCTATATTCACTAGGTTAAAATTAAAAAATAATTTTTATTATTCATAATTTGAAGAAGTTCACCAAAGCCTCATCATAATGGCAGGGTGGCTGTCAAGAAGTTATTCTTAAGGAAGAGAAACAGGGAGAAAATGCTGAGGTTTGCCAAATTACATACAAACTAAGCTGAAAATCAGTGGTAAAAAGTCTGATGGAATGATGAATCCAAATTTGAAAATTTTGTTTCAAATTGTCATCAATATATACCGAGGAGATCAGGAAAGAAGTACAAAAGTGAGTGTCTACGGCTATCTGTAAAACACGGTGAATGCTCTGTCGTGGTTTGGGGCTGCATTTCAGCCAGTGGTGTTGGGGATCTTGTCAAAATTGATGGAATTATGAAAGCAGAAAAGATTTTGATACCATATAATACCATCTGGAAAGTGTTGGATTGGCAATGGCTTCATTTTTCAGTATGACAATGATTCCAAACACATTGCCAATACAGTAAAAGCAAACCTGGATAGAGAAATATACAATGGACTTGTATTAATCAGGGATTGGCCTCCTCAGAGCCTGTACCGCAACATAACTGAAGCAGTGTGGGATCATCATGACACAGAGCGGAACAAAAGACAGCCAACATCTAAAGACGAGCTTTGAATGTCCTTTAAGAAGCCTGGAGAACTATTCCTGAAGTCTACGTAATGAAATTCCAAGAAAGCTTGCCTAAGAGACTTCAGGCTATGTTAAAGAATGAAGGCAGCCATACCAGGTATTAACTTTCAAGCCTGTTAGAATTGCATGTTTTTGCCTTTATCCTTATTTCCATATATTTTTGTAGATCATTTGATAAACTGCTGTGCCTGTTTCCCATATTACTAACAAAATATTTAAAAATAAGGGATAGCTCAA
Organism: Pterophyllum scalare; assembly: GCA_024447675.2. Classification (NCBI taxonomy): domain Eukaryota; kingdom Metazoa; phylum Chordata; class Actinopteri; order Cichliformes; family Cichlidae; genus Pterophyllum; species Pterophyllum scalare. Next base: position 128,757 of record JAMQGT020011552.1, on the reverse strand, counting down.
GACTTTTGCACCGTAGTGTAACCGTAAAATTACCATTTTTTCCCACTTATCCTTTATAAATTTATCAGGAAAAAATGCTGCCACATTGCGTCATTTGTAAGATTGGAGCAACCTCATCACACCACCAATGTCACTGGTAAATAGGGACTGCCACAAAAACCTTCATCTCACTAAAATCAGTATGGTGTTTTCTTGGCAATGTGCTTTCAGTATGGGCATCATAATATTGTGATCCTGAGCCAAAGGTGTATGTTGGCAGGTGGAAGAATCTGTGTTGTGAAGAGGGTGAGCCAACCTTGCAAACTGAAGCTACACTATATTGATCCACCCATCCAAATCATTGAATTCAGGTGTTTCAATCACTTCCATTGCCACAGGTGTATAAACCAAGCACCTATGAATGCAGACTGCTTCTTCAAACATTTGTGAAAGAATGGGTCGCTCTCAGAAGCTCAGTGAATTCCAGAGTTGTACCATGATAGGATGCTGTGCAACAAGTTCAGTTGTGAAATTTACTCACTACTAAATATTCCACAGTCAACTGTTAATGGTATTATACCAAAATAGAAGTGATTGGGAACCACAGCAACTCAGCCACGAAGTGGTAGGCCAACTAAAATCACAAAACTGGATCAGCGAATGCTGAGGTGCATAGTGTACAGAGGTCATCAACTTTAAGCAAAGCCAATCTCTACAGACCTCGAAACTTCACGTGGCCTTCAGATTAGCTCAAGAATAGTGCATAGAGAAATTCATGGAATGGGTTTCCATGGCTGAGCAACTGCATCCAAGCCTTATATCACCAAGTGCAATGCAAAGCGTTGGATGCAGTGGTGTAAAGCACGCCACCACTGGACTCTAGAGCAGTGGAGACGTGTTCTCTGGAGTAACGAATCACACTTCTCTGTCTGGTAATCTGATGGACAGGTCTGAGTTTGGTGGTTGCCAGGAGAACGGTACTTGTATGACTGCACTGTGCCAAGTGTAAAGTTTGGTGGAGGGGGGATTATGGTGTGGGGTTGTTTTTCAGGAGTTGGGCTTAGCTCCTTATTTCCATGCTTCAGCATACCAAAACATTTTGGACAATTTCATGCTCCCAACTATGTGGGAACAGTTTGTGGACAGTCCCTTCCTGTTCCAACATGACTGCACACCAGTGCACAAGGCGAGGTCCATAAAGACATGGATGAGCAAGTTTGGTGTGGAAGAATTTGACTGGCCTACACCTGACAGAACACCTTTGGGATGAATTAGAGCGGAGACTGTGAGCCAGGCCTTCTCGTCCAATATCAGTGTCTGACCTCACAAATGAGCTTCTGGAAGAATGGTCAAAATAAACATTCCCAAATCTTGTGGAAAGCCTTCCCAGAAGGGTTGAAGCAATTATAGCTACAAAGGGTGGGCCGAAATCTTATTAAATCCTATGGATTAAGAATGGGATGGCACTCAAGTTCATGTGCGTGTGAAGGCAGACAAGTTTTCCAGTGACTTAAAAAAATCTTGTCAATTTACAGGTTTAATCTAGGACATTTTTTTCCTCACAATATCACCCTCCTTACTCTGGCTCCATAATTTCTTATTTTACCTAGAATATCTGTAAAGTGCTGTTGTACATGCAGACTCTGGTGCATGCTTAACTCCACCTCCCACCCCAAACTCACTCTCTCTCTCTCTCTCTCTGTCTCTCTCTCTCTCTCTCTCTCTCTCTCTCTCACACACACACACACACACACACACACACACACACACACACACACACACACAGTCTCACACTGTTTCCTACGTGGCATTCTCTATCTTTATTATTGTAAATGCTTTTCATTCTAGCATGCCAGGCCACACAATGCAGGATCCAAGTTTATTTCTAATGGTAAACGTAAATGGTTTATGTTGTGAAATCTTAAGTATGGTAAAGGTTGCTTTTTGATGTTTTGTTTTGTTGTTGTTTTTTTTTTAAATTTGAGGCCCCCAAACTTTTCTGAGTGAAATGTACATATCCATGGAGGGTTCATGCTGAGAATTAGCAGTTCTTCTCAAACTTTCAGTGCGGTTTCAAAGAGAAAGACATGGTATGTCTGAATGAATGCCCTTTGGTTAACTCCATGGGGGTGAAATGCGAGCTCAGTACTGAGCTTTTATTAAGCATGATATGTGTTAAAACAGCTGACTGTGGCCTTAGGTTTGGATCAACTGAAATCAGGTCTCTGAATTTGATTGAAAATGCGGGCAAACATTCTGGGCCACCATTTCTCTTCAATGACACCCAAGTGCTTTGTGGAGAGAGAGGGCATCAATGACTGTTGCCTAGTACGTATGTCAGCAGCATGGGTCATCCAGGAAAGTTACTCTCAAGTCAAGTTGTGGCCATTCAATGGTACCTACTGCAAGGGCATATGCTGGTCTTTGTCAAAGGGTCAAAACAGCTTTATCTGCCGTGGAACTGAGAGCATGTTTGCACAAACCAGGGTACAGCATATTCATCTTATAACTGAGTTAATAAACCTTTGAAGAAGAATTGTTTGTAAGACATCAGTATTTTTGCTTGTGATACACAATTGAGGCCTTTAATAGTGGAAACATGCTCCAAGCTCCGGTGAAGGTAAAGTTTCAGCGAATATTTGACAAATATTCAGCTTATCCCTTGCACATGCATGTTAGTGATCTCTAGTGAGTTGCTCAGTGCACTCATCATTCAAAGGCTCAACCATAGGATGAGTATCATGTTCATTTCAAACCATAGACAACTTAAACAGATATCTGTTCTGTTTTTTTGGTTTTTTTGTTGCCAAAATTGCAATCTCTAGATATTCAAGACATAGCATTTGGTGCGGCATATCAGTTCAGTGGGTTTTGCGAAGCAGCTTAATCGCTCCCATGGAGTCCTCAAGCACCCGCAGCACCTAAGCTTGCAAAAACTAAAGAAGCCATAGCACTCATTGTCATCATCACTGCAATCCAACCCCTCCAAGCCCAGCCCAGCCCCACCCCCACCACCGCTCCCACCCTGCCCTGGTCTGCGCTTACACAGAGCGTCCAGAGAGGGGTGCCGCGTGCTATCAGACCTACCGTAGGCAGAGAAGTCCACCACAGTCAAGATACACGGAGCACACATAAGACACAAAGCAGGAAGGAGGAGAGCAGAGACAAAGGAAGAGATTGAACTCACAGCAGACACCAAAGAAGGGTAATCACAATAAATGTAGTCAGCTACACTGTAGGGACTGAGGAAAATGATAGACAGAGAAGCCCCCTTATTAGCACAATCAGATCTTGTGCAGCAAGGCCAATGAAGTTTTAAAATAACATCATTTTTAGATATGTTACTGTACCTCATCAAATTATCAGTCATGTATGTGAAAAAAATAATAATTATAGGCCCAAAACAGCAGCATTGTACTAACTACTAATTTAAATAATTACTCTTTCAGGACTAGAAGAAAACAATGGTTGGGCTGTATTTTAAAGTCTTGTCATTTTCCACTCAAATCCAGAAGCACAAGTGAGAGAAAGAGCAACAACAACGTTCATGACAAATACGTTAAATGACAAAAAAAGAATGAGAAAAAAAAAAAAACATTAACCATGGTGGATAAAGAACACCTGTGGAGAAAACCGGGTTAGAAAACATCAAAACCTTAAAGAATCTCTGTTTTCAACTAACCTATAAGCTAATACAGTAAAATGTGATAAATAACATATTTTATTCCATTACAACGCCACACACTAAGCCCCTCAGCCATTATCTAACAGTCTCATAAATAGGTTAAAGATATTTATTGTTTGCTTTGTTTCATATCCAGTATGATTATAAATTCCCTCAGTCAGGAAACATCCTCCTGAGGCAGAACATACCTCTCCCCCTTTCAGGTTCTTCATTCCCATGTCACCCTTCCCCTTTTTGCCCTTCTTGTTCTTCTTCTTCTTGAAACAGCATTTCTTGATGATGCAGAAGCAGCATGTTAGAATGAGTAAAGCAGCGACCACAGCGATGGCGATGATCGCCCAAGACGGTACTGAGGAAGACGGACAGGGCAGTTTAAAAATGACACCCGGAAAGAGAAGAAAGAAGTAAATACTGTGACATTTGACCAACCAATCATTAAGCTTCCTGTCATGTCCTGGGCCGAATATATTTAGTAAGAGGTGGTAGGTTAGCAATTAGATTGAGTGAAAATTAGATTTCTCTGCCATTAGGAAGAGCAGCCAGTGATCAATACTGAATAAAGACATTAGGGCCAATGCCTGCAGCAAAACAAGAAAATCTAATTCCAAAATCATTGCTTAGAGTCGCATCAGTGGGAGCTGGTTGATGGCTGATCGGAACAAGTTTGGGTGTTCCCTGGCACTCACGTGGAATCTTGTCAATTTCATTCAGGAACTTGTTTTTGATCTCGTCAAAGGCATCGTTCTTGCTGACTGGTTCGGTGGAGTTGTCAGTCGAGACTAACGCTACCGGCGCTGGAGTCACAGTCAAGGCACTGGCTCCCGTAGGCTTAGCAGCGACCATTGTCTGATGCTTGAACAAGTTAAACTTCATTTAGGCTGCACGCACAGTCCCTGAAAAAAAGCAAAGAAACAGTGTCATTAGGAGGGAGATCTGACAATTAATGGCTTGTTTTTAACTTGCACAATATATTCCACTTGTGTGCCACTACACTGTCAACATACACAGGCAGGTATTAACAGTTAGATATTAAAGGGTATTAACAGTTAGATATTAAAGGGTTGAGTCTTTTGGCTGATACTCAATTTTTATGAAGACATTTGAAAAAAAAAAAATACATGAATAAATATGATAACACACAAGCCACTTATAGCAAGGCATGAAGTTACCAAAAAACACCCAGAAAGGTTAATGTGGTATAAATGCTTTGTTTAACTTAAAAGACTAAATGGATACATAATCTCATGGAGCTGTTCCAAAAAGTGCATCCAAATCAAGCACTTAACTCTCTGTCTTAGGAAAACTGTCTAAATGATACAGAGGGGACAAAGAGGGACAGTGGATACACGATTCATGGTTTATAGTTCCTTTGACAACATATCAAAATGTTTGGTAGCCAGACACTAAACCCCAAAAATGTGAGTCACCAAATTAAACACAGGTCATGACAGAAAGGAAACAAATGATTCATTCAGAGAGAATTATTGTACAGAAAAATAATACTTAAACTTGGGCATAACTTCAAATACAATTGGAGATGTTTTGAAACATTTTTTTATGCTTGGCAGAAGATTTCAGTCCCAAAGCTGCTGATTCTGTTGAGGTAATATACCTTAGAAAAGGGCAAAAAATGCATAACCATAGCCAGACAAAGTGAAACTATTGCAAAAGTCAAGTTGCTTTTTTTAATGTCTGTAATGTTATTACTTCTTCATTTTTCTATCCACAAGATCAGTATAACTTGAAATTCTCTCTGTTGTGACTTTGATTGTATATTTAGTCCAATTCAATTTTATTTATATGGCGCCAAATCACAACAAACAGTTGCCTCAGTTACTCATGTAGAAGCATATGCAGGGACAATATTTAAAGGATGTTTTCACATCCATCAGCAGAAGAAGAAAATCCTATATAAAAAGTGATTTTGTGACAGTAGTTTAGAAGCCAGTTTTGATTTAGTATGCAACGCTGATAACTGCAACATGAAACTTGAAAATTCCTGAGTGCACACAGTGAGAAAGAAGTCATCAGTGAAGTGGGGAGCATCTGGTGCCAGAAGTTTAACTTCTGAAATGAGCAATATTTGAATGTTTATAGACTTAGGATTTTTCATCGAGGAAAATGATAGTTTGCTTTGTGTGTGTGTGTGTGTGTGTGTGAGAGAGAGAGAGTGTGAGAGAGAGAGAGAGAGAGAGAGAGAGAGAGAGAGAGAGAAAATATAGCCAAGCAGAATATTTTAAATATATGTTTAATAAAAGAATGTCTAGAGAGGGTCTTTAAAATCTCCCAATTTATCTATTTTTAATTTACGTTACATTTTCTTCCAGCAGTAAGATGCACAGCAACAGAAAGCTGGGAGGATCAATAAATTGTAGCACAAAAAAATAACATAATGGGTCAAAATAAGCAAAAATTAAGCCCACATGGTGTACACCAAAGAAAAGGATGAATAGAAGTACCTCTAATATAAGTTGAGAAAGGAGATCTTTGGGTTCCCTGTACAAAAATAAATTAATAATAATAATTAATAATAAAATAATTTTTTTTAATGTCCACTCTATCTTCACTAATGAGATGAACAGTATGCAATTTCAATTTTTTTTAAGAGGTCCATTTTTTTAGACTTTCTCCTTATTTATCTTACAGTCAGCCTTGGTGTAGTCCCTCAGTTCTCCATTGTCTGAAATAAGTTGTTAACCCTAATTGGCTGTCCCTCACAAATGAAATATTTGAACTGCAAGTAACAGGGGCTTTTACTGCTCACAGCCTTTGTTTGCTTAATGTGACTATATTAGAGATGTGCACACTTGAATCTGAGTGTTTAGAGGAGCCTGAACTTTTGGCTCACCAAGGACTACTTTACATATGTTGACCTCATTATGTGAAACTTTGGTCATATGTACTACCACCACTGTAGCAGTATGTATGACAGAAAATCATAAGGGGTCCATTTGAACATATGTAATAAGACTTCTGGGGACACTGGACAATGTCTTGAAATCAGGCACTAACACTACTTTTCGTCTGATATTCCTTAGATATATGCACCAAGAGTGCCTTACCAGGAGAGATGTTTGACCACAGTCAAAAGTAAAACGAACAACTACTAGCCATTCTCCTGTGGCGTTTTCACAGGCCAAACAAATGTTCAATCAGAGCTCTTATCGGTTCCAGAAATCACAGGGTGACAAGTGCAGCTGAAAGCAGCCTGCCGACAGAGTGATGAGTGATTGGGCAAGACCTTGATTCAGAAACCAGAGTGAGAAGACAAGCATAACAAGGGCAGACGTCGGCTGCTGATTTCATTAAAGTCATGGTGATATGGGGAAAAAGAAGGAATTTCCTATTTCTCAAGTGACAATTCTCTAGGATTGTGCCAAAGATTCTGCTTCTATTTATTGCTACATATAAATTATTCAAATTGAGGCTGACAGTGGGAAGGATAAGCTTATGTTATTCAGGGGCCAGGACCACTTTATACATCCCAAAATATATTATCTAAAGCAACTTGTGCTGCTGTTATGCAGACTGATGTTACCAGCGATGAACATCTTGCAAATATATACATAGATAGGAATTGAACCATCACACAAACATTATCAGAGTTATTAAGAAAATTACTGAGGAATGCTTTCATCCATCATGCATTTAAAAATGAGTGGGCCGCTCAATGAAACAGCAATCACAAGCCTCACTGTCTCCACTTTCCACTATATTATGCATTACAGTAGATATTGTAACAATGTTAAAGGTATCCACTTACATCTGAGGTTTATGTGAATTTTTTCCTTTTTGTCCCTCACATGTGGCCAAATTACTATTCATGGTTATGTGCACAAGGATTTTATCTCCTCTGCACTGAGGACGAACAGGGAGGACACCGATTTGTTTTATGACAGACATTAGACCTGTTTTCCAGCTAGATGAGCTCATACTATTGGCTCCAGGAAAATCAGCTACATAAACCACTTTTATTTGAAAGAATGCTGTCAAACACCAAACAACGCCTTTTACCAAAACTAGGATTAGAAAAAAATATCTGCTTGTGGAAGTCGCACATACACCAAATATATTAATAGGGAAGCAAACTTAAGCCACTGAATGAAAAGCAGGTCATTAGAGTACCAAACAGACTGACCATTCTGTCATGATCCTGGGCCGGTTTTGTATTTAGGTCTGCGTCCTTGTCTTGTGTCAAGTCTGCGTCTCTGTTCCCCTGTGTCACTTCCTGTTTTCTTTTGACAGTCTCGTGTTCCTTGTGCTTTGTGTTTAGTTTACTTCCCCCTGTATCGTTAGGTTCATTTGTTTCACCTGTTGTCCCCTGGTGTGTTCACTTGCCCTAATCCCCTTGTGTGTATTTAAGCCCTTGGTTTTCCTTTGTTCTTTGTTCGGGTCCTCGTCTGTTCATCTGTGTTATGTCGGCTGTGTGTTCTGTTTGTTTTGAAGTTTTCAAGTGTTCCAGTTTTTGAGTTTTGTTTGGTGTAGCTGTCCCTGCCCAGACTCTTTAATTAAAGCTGTTTTTTTGAGTTCACCTCTTGTCCTGCGTCCTGCTCTGGGGTCCTCCCTGCCTTGCCTGCACGAGCCGTGACACATTCAAGGTGTTTGTTCCTATAATAACTTGGACAAATGGCAATGCACATCACCTCAATCCTGATGTCTCTATCTAAAGAAAGGCAAAAATTTTAATGTGAAATTCAAGCATAACAAAAACAAGGCTAAGAGTCTATAACCATGCTAACAGCTCTTTAAGACTGCATCGGCATGCCGTCACGCTCACAATAACAGTGCTTTCATGGTGATGTCTGGCAGCTATGATGTTTGCCCTGCTCGCTTTTGGTCTTTAGATTCTAGCAGGGTAACATTTGCTTGGGGTTAATGCTGTCACATATAGTTTTTGCAGGTATTTAGTCATAAACCAAAAAGTTACATAAGATAAATGAGTCAGCTAAGCTGCTACGAGTCATCTTTTTCTAATAAATGTGCAAACCCACAAATGTGAATCCTCTAGTGGCACTAGAAGTAAACCTAAGTAATTATAACGCCTCTTCTGGAATCATGAATGTCTGCACAATATTTTGTGTTTTTTGGAGACTTCTACTGGGTAAGTGAAAACTTTCACTTACTGGTGATAAATGAAAAGTCAAAGGAACCACAAAATCATTAAATCATTAAAATTCTTCCATAAAGGAGGATAAACATTTGTACCAAGTCTCACAGCAATCTATCAAACAGCTGTTGAAACTGTTACGCCCCCTCTTCTTTCTGCTCTCTCTGCAGGGTTTCTTCCTGCAGCAGTCCGTAGGCTGGAAGGGCTGTTAAGATATTATGGGTATGCCTGTATGCCTATACAAGAGCTCAAATAAGCCTGGCCTAACTTTTCTATCCCTCTCCCTTCTAGGAGCCATGCCTCATGTATTTTTTAAATTTTTAATAAATTACTGATAATTGGCGTCCTAACCTTTCTATCCCCCATTTTCTCACTCGCTGTGAGCCACAAGATATTTCTTCCTGCACCAAAGCAGAATACTAACCAACAGGCTGACACTGCTGAGAGCCATGCTGAAGTGCAGCTAATAATCATAAATAGTCATAAATCACTACAGTGCATATTTACAACATAACACAACAGTTTCACACTGATTGCAAGTAAGAAAACTCAAAGTCAGACTGGGATATTCAGTTCCTGAACCAACAGATTAAATGCTGAAGAAAAGTAACAGTAGCAGTAACACTGCTTACCCCTTGCTCATTATCATCACTGAAAGGCCCTCGAGCAAGACGCTTAAGCGCCATCTGCTTCAGCAGAATTGTACAGTGACCAGCAGATCAGACTGTATTTGTACTGGGCAGCTTCCAGATCTAAATGTGTATAACTGTGTGAGTGTGGAGCAGGCCGCTGCTGAAACAGCAGCACTTCGGCCTAGGAAAACCTAACCTGGATGTTAAAAATATATGTTTATAGCACATATTACTGGAACTCTGTGGGAGGTTTAAGCTCCATCTCTCAATGTGCATCTAATTTTGTTAGAGTTTGAGTCATCAGAATTAGTTGAAACAAAATGGCTCAGCTGCGTGGCACAGAGCAGCACAGCTACGGGCATGAGCCCTCCCTTATCACTAAACACACTGCTCAGAGTTGGATGGAGATCAAGCATATTTAGCTTTACCGTGCAAACAAACTGGATATATCAACCCAAGTCCTACTAGCACAGGACTTTAACAGAAAAGTATAAGTGGAACCTAAAGGTTAAATTTATGCCTTTCAGTACAAACTGGAATAACAAGTGATGGAGAAGGCAGGTGGTTTCAATATAGCTAAAGAGAACTGTTACAGATTTTACAATCACTGGAAATTATGAAGGGCTGTGTTTCTTTCATTAGTAAACAAATTAAAAAGATTTTTTGTTTTTACAAATACATTCAGCTTCCCAAATGAACATACATAATTTTTATGCATCTGGAATAAGAAGTGAATTTATATGACCAGATTCAAAATCAGAAAATAAAAAATTGCAAAGCAGTTTTGATGTGGCTCATCCTCTGCACATACAGTAAGCATAAAAAAGTCCCCCTCTAAATTTGTTACTTCTTTCTGAAGCTTCTTCTTAATAATGCAACAAACCCTCCGCACCTAGATTCAAATCACTGATGTTGCAGATCGTGTTTGCTAACCTCTAAGCTATAGCAGTGTCCCTTCTATCATATTTGTGTGAGCTCCATGTGTTATGTCATAAACAAGTCACAGTAATAAATAAGATTAGTAGGTGATATTTAACAAAAATACTCAAGGCACACTAATGGTTTTCCAAATCATATGCTGTCTTCATCATCATTAGAGGAAAATATGAGTCACTTAGAAACACTCCAATATGTCTTCAGGCTTATCGTTTTTATTATCCTGCACCTGTCAAACCCTAATGATACAATCAGTGTGCCCTTACTCTAACATTAAAAAAAAAAACAAAGAAAAACATGTGACTATGAAATTCTGTGCCCCTATCTAGGGTCATTTGTGTGACACATTGACAATGTGACATCTCCTCCAGTGATGAGAAACCCCAGGCTGCAGATAAGCCAACTCCAAGTGTGGGGATTGTGTTTAGTAAGGGCTTATTAGCAAACAGGTCAGATCCAAGAGAAAACAACCTAAGGAGAGTAAGCTAAAGCCACACAGCTGTTTCACTGCACAAGAACAGGGTAACCTAAGTAGCATTTAATTAAAAATCTGCAGCCAGAGAGCCAGGTCTGTTTTCCCTCAGTGCTGACACTTTGCCTCTATAGCCTTTCACACAGCTGTCCAATAGTGGCCAAAGTATATGAGTGTGTGTGTGTTTGTAGTAAAATCATATATCCATCCAGACTTGAATTCAAATGCAGCACATAGCTTTAAACTCCACAAACATCATAACATCTACTTTCAAAATGGCTCCTGCAAATGGAAAGAAAACTAGTTCCAGGGTCATGTGACTGCACCTCGGGGCAACAGTCAGGAGCAGTGGGGCGGCAAATTAAGTATTGAATACAGTAAGGCAGTTTGAAAAGATTCAAAGAGAAATGACAGTAAGGGGTGTCTGGATGTCATTGGCCACCAGACAACCAGGGACCTAAAAGATACAAAGCAATCTGAATTACTGTGACCCCAGTAAAATCATTCAACCCCCACTGAGGCTCCTACCATCTGTGACATTATGGCTTCTGTGTGGGTGGAATGCTTGGCCTAGAAGGACCCTTAATTTTCACTGAAATGACCATAAACAAAGTTGTATTTCTTTCACAATCTCGTCATGAGAAGTTACATGTATGTGTATGCTCTAATTTTGTATTTATGCTTCATCTGTATCCCAATGAGCTATTTTTGGTTTGAGCCAAGTTGCATAAGATATTGAGGATATCATTTAAAGGGTAATTGTTAAAGGCATCATGCAAATCTTGAATGCATGATAAATGCACTTGAAGAAACTGGAAGAAGAGAATATTGGCTCAGCTAGCCACTGAGTCACAGCTGACCTCTGATCTCTCTAGGCTAGATTTCAGCTGAAAATGTGTACTGGAACATTGAGAGAACAAGGGGGCATAATACTTGATTAGATCCATCAGACAGAGCATTACTGTAGTCAGAAAGCTGAGCTGAGATGGTGGAGTTCTTTCAATTAGACATAATGTGCAGCTTTGTTCCTGAACTCTTGCTACTTTATGGTAATTCACCCCTGCTGAAATGGCCTGGGAGCTCCTTTAGTCATAATGGTCTCATTTTGGCCAAATTCTAATAGGATTACAAGGAAGATACTGATTACTGTCTTGCTTGTTATTTACCACTGAAGACACTGAGTGGCCAATACCACAAAAATTTCACTCACATGTCACTTTATTAGGTATGCCTTCCTAGAATTGGGTTGGAACCTCTTTTTGTCTTCATAACTACCTTAATTCTATGTGTGTTAGATTCAACAAGCTGCTGGAAACATTCTTCAGAGATTGTGGCCCATATTGGTCCATACTGACATATCATGCAGCTGCTGCTGATTTGTCGGCTGCACATCCATGATACAAATACCCCATTCCACCAAATTCCAAAGGCGCTCGGGTGTGATTGTGGAGGCCATTTGAGAACAGTGAACTCATTGTCATGTTCAAGAAACCAGTTTGCGATGATTTGAGTTTTATGATATGGTGTGCTATCCTGCCGGAAGCAGCCATTAGAAGATGGGTACATTGTGGTCATAAAGAGATGGATATGGTCAGCACCAATACGCAGGTAGGCTGTGGCATTCAAACAATGCTCAGTTGGCACTAAGGGGCCCAAAATTGGTTCCGTATCGTGCCCAAGGATGCTTTGGCATGTGGCCCGGAGCAGCCAGGAATCAAACCACCAACCTTCCAGTTAGTAGGTGCCCTGCTCTACCTCCTGAGCTACAGCCACCCAAATGTCCCAGCAGAAATTAATAGATTAATAGGACCAGGTAAAAAATTTTCCAATCTTCTACTGTCCACTTTTTTCAGTTTCCTGTTCTTAGCTGAGAGGAATGGCATCCACCCACACTGTAAAAGAAAAATCTTTAATTTAGCAGAATATTTTCTATAAATTTTACAGAATATTCCTGCTATTTTTAAATATGTGAAATAACAATAAAATTACACAAAAAAAACAGACAGTGAATTAACATGTCTTCTGTGAAAAAAATGGCATGTGAATGATTTTTACATTTTTTATGGAAAATTCTTTTTTACACACAAAAGGAGTGTAAAAATAATCACAAGTTTAATATAATTTCACAAATATGCCATGTTTATTTTGAAGACGAAATTATTAAATTCTATTTTATTGCTGTAAATACATATCTAAAATGTATCTTTTGTCCTGTCTCTCTCCCCTTAGCCCCAACCAGTCATGGTAGATGACTGCCCCTCGCTGAGCCTGGTTCTGCTGGAGGTTTCTTCCTGTTAAAAGGGAGTTTTTCCTTCCCACTGTCGCCAAGTGCTTACTCATAGGGGGTCATTTTGACTGTTGGGTTTTCTGTTATTATTGTAGGGTCTTTACCCTTTACAATATAAAGCACCTTGAAGTGATCGTCTGTTGTGATCTGGCGCTATATAAATAAAATTGAATTGAATTAAAATCAGATGCACTGAGTGTCATTTTATTTGGATCTGTTCAAAAAATGACAGAAATTTTCTGTCCTTATGGACGTTTTCACCACAAAAATGGTGGGAAAATTTTCTATAATTTCCATCCATCCATCCATTTTCTTCCACTTATCCTGGTCCGGGTCGTGGAGGCAGCAGCCCATGCAGAGAAACCGAGACCTCCCTCTCCCCAGCCATGTCCTCCGGCTTATCTGGGAGAACACTGAGGCGTTCCCAGGCCCAGCTATAATCTCTGTGGCATTTCCTGTGTCTACCCGGGGGCCTCCTCCCGATAGAACATGCCCGGAACACCTCACCCAAGAGGTGCCCAGGAAGCATCCTAGTCAGATGCCCAAACCTCCTCAAATGGCTCCTTTCGATATGGTGGAGTAGCAGCTCTACTCTGAGCCCCTCCCAAAAGACTGTACTCGTCACCCTATCTCTAAAGGAGAGGCCAGCCACCCTTCAGTGGAAGCTCGTTTCCTCTGCTTAGTTTCTGCTGTGACCATAGGTGAGGGCAGGGATGCAGCTCGACCAGTAAATCAACAGCTTCTCTTTCACCCTCAGCTGTCTCTTTACCATGACAGACTGGTGTAGCAGCCACATCACTGCAGCCGCAGCCCCAATCCCTCTGTCTGTCAATCTTCCACTCCCCTCACTCGTGAACAAGACCTCAAGATAGTCAAACTCCTCCACTTAAGGCAGCAATGCCGGAATATTTCTGTTTTTTATGATACAGAAAATTTTATTTTTTATGTTATTTTTCTGGCGTCCCAGCTGCTGGAATATTTCATTTTTTTAGGATTTTTTTTCTTAACAGTGCAGTGTGGTCTTCCCCTGCTGTAGCCCATCTGTTGCCACTCACTGGATATTTTCTCTTTTTTGGACCTTTCTCTGTAAATCCTAGAGATGGGTCAGTTTCTGACATACTCTGAATAACCCGTCTGCCAACCATGCCACATTCCAACTCAATTAAATCACCTTTCTTCCCCATTATGACTGTCAGTTTGTATTTCAGCTGTTTGCCTTGACCATGTCTACTACTATCAGGCATGTCTACCATGTCTACATGTCTGATAGGTTTATTAGATATTTGTATTAATAAGCAGTTGAACAACACAGTGTCCAGTGAGAGGATATTTATTTTTATATGCAGAAAAATAATTTTTACAGGGAAAATACTGTAGTTTTCTGTACCACTGTACTGTAATTGCATTGTCATTTTGAGCAGGGTTCCATGGGTATATCTTGTAAAGCTATGTATTTCAAGCCATTGCATCTCTGGCACATCACAGTGAGGTACACTGATCAGATTTTACCTGGCATACACAGTCAGATAACTGCAGATAAGTGTCTGGCAGATACAGATTTCTGCAAGGTAGCCTACTGCGCTTTTAAAGCACTCACTGTTTTGTAATCTCATGGCAGAGAGCCAACAGACTGACAAAAGCTCTGGTAATTCCTAAAACACTGCATATAGTGCAAAATATGCACCAGAGCCAGATTCTGCAATTCATGACCGAGACCCTTCAAGTCTCTAGCCACAATGCATCACAGAGAGTGTGCCAAGCTTTTGTCAGATGGTATATTTTATATAACAGTTATTAGAACAATAAACTCAACTAACATGGCTCAAACTTCAATGTTAAGCAGTTCTCTTATATGATGTTTATGTCCCCTTACTTATGTTAATGTGGAAAAAACCAGTGGAAGTGCTGTTAAAAAAGCTGCTGTTCAAAAAAGTTAAGACAAATCTTATAGTATTAAAATCTTACTTTCTTATTTAAATTTTAAAAAAAAAAACACTTTCTAAGGTGAACATTAACATCATAAACAGTACTCTGCACCAGCAAACAACAGACTGAATGACATTTACATAGTCACTGCTACATGGTCAGCAAAACTGCAGCCATCTAGGACAGGACATTTACAGAGTCACCAGGTCTCTGTGTACAGCCTCAGGGCTGCATCGAATGCTCTGACTGCAAACATAAACAACACAAGCATCAACAGAAAAAAATATGATCATCCATCAGTGATGTCAGCAGGGCAATTACACCTTAATGTCAACAAAATGTGGGGAATCCTGCAGATAATCTGATTGCAGTGACTGAGATAAGGATGTCAAAAAGGTGCTCAGTGGATCATCTGACTAAAGAGAATTAAAGAAAAGCCTCTTTCTCATCTGTCGCATTGTGCACTGACCCAAAGGGTGGTCCAGAGGGGCTCATTTGCAAACCTGTTTGCATAGATAAAACAATGCTTATTCTCACCTGCAGCTGAATGTGACTCAGCTATTATCACGAGGGATCCTTGGAAAGGGGGGTGGGAGCTGCCAGGGTTTGAGCGAAAAGCTGCAGGGAATCATTTACAGCCAGTTGCCATACATTCTCCCTTTCCCCCTCAGCACAGCCCCTTTCCCTATCCCCTGATAGAGTTGATTAATCATTCTGTCACAGAGACAGTGACCCTATCTGCTTGTACGGCTGTGCAGAGGAAACGTGACAGTGCAGAGGGCTTCTGCAGATCCTGCAGATAGGCCGCATCTAATAACACTTTAAAAGGGAAAATCGTAGAGGAGGAAGACTGTGCTAAACTTCAGGATTCCACCCACCATGACTGCACTGAAGAAGTGGCTTAATGTCTTGGGAACTCCACATTTCCTTTCTGGCAGAGAGTAAGATGAGAAGAATGATATTACACTCATATCTGTCTGTTAAACAATAAACTCCAACCAGCAGCAGAAGTAAAGAAATCAAAAAAGTGCCTGACTGATTTCTAGCTCTTATATTAAGATTAGCTTCATAGGCTAGTCAAAGAAGGGGGGGGCTTACCATAGGCAAGAGGCAGGGTACACCCTGGGCAGGTTGTCAGTCAAAACGAGATTTATTTAAATTAAACTGAGATACTCAACTTAAGGCCAACAGGCAACATGGGGTAACATGGGCCAATTAGCTGGCTGGAACACCATTTTCTAATTCTGTAAGTAAAATAGACTAAAGAGGCCCCAGCTATGTTTAAAACACTTTCATTCAGCATTTGCAACTAAAATGCAGTTGCTGAATTAATTCTTACCAAGTTAACATAGTAATAATTTCATATATGCCTACTTTAAATTTAACTTTTGAATATAGATTTAACTTTCCAGACTGCTAATCTCAGGGTAAATTCAAGGGTTTTGCTGTAACACTGTTGGCATTACACAAAACAGCATGATGAAACACACTGAAAACCCATTTTACTCATTCTCTACAGCAAGTGTGTCTCTCCTCTGTGCTATGCTCTTTCTGACCATCACAAACTGTCCCCTCCTATATGAAGCTAAAGGGCCAGAAAAAAAGCTGCTGCAGATTTTCAGCATGACTAGCATATTTTCTCTCCCTGTACAGATTGAAGAGTGGTGAAACTGCCCCGTCAGCACTGCAGGAGGCTGTGACTAGTGACAGTGTCTAACCGTTTAACACTGAATCTCTCTGCCATCGCTTGCCAACAACACACCACCACATGGGCTTGGGCCAGAACTGAAAAGGCTGAGCTCTCACCTGGAGTGAAAAACTGATGGCAACTGAGCAATCACCATGATAGTTGTGTTAATGTGTCAGAGAGAAAATCACTGACTCATTCTTAGAGTCCAACATGGCTGGCTTTATCATTTTAAACAAGATTTTGCTTGTGGAATACTTTAAAATAACCAGAGAGAAAAAAAAGACTAACAAAGCTGCAGGAAGTTGGAGAACAACATTAATATGGGTGAAAGAGGGCATACCCACTCTAGCACTATACTGTAGGGCGGGATACAGGCTGCACAGTTAGAATAAGCCTCTTTTCTTTCTGTTTCTCTTTAAGCAGTTCCAGCATTCAGGCACCAGCTGCCTTCTTCGAGTGAGCCAAGAGAAAAAAAATAAGATTGGTGAACTTCAAAGCTTCCTCTCATTTTTCTAGTTATGTATGAGAGACTCAGAGTATTTCTTAGTGTGAGAGCCACTGGGAGCGGCTGCCTGAGGTTTGAACTTAATGAGCCTGCCTGAATGTTTTAGAGCCTGACAAAAAAAAAGAATCATCAGAGCATGCTCAGTATCATATAGCCTCCTGCACATAAAAATCTGCACATACATTTAATGTCATCCCTCACGTTCTCCACAATGGACTTGTTTACTAGACTTCTGAAAACTGAGTGATCATGTGACTACTTCAAATGCAAGCCACTGACTGACTTTGATAATAATTACACCAGATACTAGGGGGGAAATAAGCTTGGTTTAAATTCCAAGATGATATTTGGGGAACGGCAGAAGGATAAATAATTCTCTTTGTGCACGATGTAAAAATTGTGTTGTATGTGGATTTTGTTTTCACAGCAGGCTGAAAACCCCTGGCTGTCAAAAACACTGCAAAAATAATACCCTGACTATTCATATTCTGTTTGTTATAGTGAATTTTAATTAAATTGGATTTATTAATAACTCTGCTGTGATAATGACAGATCCAGAAATGCAAGACTCAGCACTAGGAATTAAGAAGTACACGCAGCCCGAGATAGGTTTCGTCCTTGGTACTGTCACCTCAGTGTTGCCTATGCTATATGTCCCATGATAGACAGCAGAAAAAGAGCATCCTGCAGCACTTTATAAAATCCCCACCCCTCTCTCTATACCCCTCAGCACAACTGTCAGCCTCTTTTTGTGTCTGAATACTCAGTCTAAAAAGATAAAGAGCATTGGGGCTTGTGTCTGTTTTGTTACTTTGTGGATGGACCTGGGTTTTTCTCTGTGTGTGTGTGTGTGTGTGTGTGTGTGTGTGTGGTGCTTTTTTGGCTCCACTTGGCTGTTTCTCAGTGTTTAGGGAGGTTATGAGAGATAGTGGTGTAGCTAAAGGGGTAAGCAGAGCATCTGTCAGCAGGGCAGCCTCCTGGACACTCTCCCGGAAAGAGGTACAACACCCACCAGACAAGCGAAATGAGCCATGATCAATGAGAATAATCTCGATCCCAAGCTACACTCCCCTTCCAGAAATTCACGTAACAGTCCTTGATTTGAAATCATAAATTTCATGAAGGCAAGGTCCTGTGGCTAGATCCCAGGGCAGATAAGGACCCGAGGATAGTCATTATTTCTTTCACAAGGAATTGCCTCAGAGTAAAGTTGGGAACACATGCACCAGTAACATGCACACAGCACCTGCATTATGATAAAATCAACAAAAAAGAAATGCTGAAGTTGGATGCGTCAGGTAAAAATCCTTCAGTACAGCAACATCCACCAGCCCATAACTCTATTCCAGATTCCATAAAGGAAGGGTTCAAGCAGAGCTGAGAAGAGACTTTAAAATACATCCTTACCTAGCACTACCGTAATTCCGTAATCCTGTTCTCCACAACAGGCAAACCCATTCACCAAATAGGCACTTAGAATTAATCTTACAGTGCCTTAATAACGTCCCTCGACTGCTTTCCCATCAGCACCAGAAACTGCAGTCCTCTTCGCACTGTTTCCACTGCAGCAATACTTGTTCTCCTATACACACACACACGCTCACTCAGCCATTCTCACTGTGACCACCCCCACCTCTGTTTCTCTCAATCCCCTCCTCCTCTCCCTCTCTTCACTCTTTCTTTCATTGAATGGAACCCCCTCCCCTTCCTCCACCTCTCCCTTCCCCTCGCTTTCTCTCCATCTTCCGTCTCTCCCTCCGTTCCACCACTCACTGCTCGGACAGCTGATTTGTGATGCTGCTCACAAGGAGCTGTATGCAGCAATCTCTGCCCCAGTGCATAAGGGCAATCCAAAAGCAGCCAGATGCTCTGCAGTTCAACCAGCATCCATATCCATATTTCAAAACCACTGCTGCTGGTGGACTCAATTGGTTTCGGATATGTGCCTCAGCTAACAAGGCTGCAAGTGCTTGAAAAAAAAGAGGGGATGAAAATAAGCACAAAGAAAAAAAATGATTATAGAAGACACCTCTAGACGATAATATGAAGACACCAAGATGCCTGCTTACCTCAGCAGTAGTTTGCAACTTTGACACTCTTTTCATTTCTCATATGTCCTTGGACTAGCACCACTGCCACTGTTATCATAAAAGATTTTATTCTAGATATACATACTGCACTACAGCTTATATAAATATATAGATGAATGTTAATGAGTCTTTGGTATAATTTAAAAAAACATTTCCATCCTGCTTTATATTCTGTAAGCTTTGAAATTTGATAAAGAGAATGTTTTCTCTATAATTGCCTGCATCAGTACTGCAAAACTGTCAAAATGCCACAACTTTTTTCCCTTACAGTGGGTGTTTTACTGGATAAATCTGCTTGTTAATGAGAAGATGTGACACAAACTTTCATTTAACACCAATGGTCAACCAGACAGTTTGGAGCCCTCTGGGCATTGCTGTGTGTCACTGGAAATTATCATTATCCCCTAAGTGAATCATCCACCTTATTGGCTTGCAATGAGCCCTTGAACCAAAAATCAATAAAGTCTCAATCACTAAAAGGGGAAGGGGTAGGGATAGAGAGGGAGGTGGGTTTTTGCAATTTCAAAACATACATCTGGAAGAGAGGAATGCTATTTGCTCCCTTTCTGTGACAATACCATCTCTCAGTGTCAGGCCATAATAGATACTCACTGTTTTTGAATTAGAAGTGATTTGGTCATTAAAGGGAAGGTAATGGTATTCCAATAATGCTCACATAAAGAAAAATGAGTACAACAGAGCTTTGTACATCTTTGTTCACTCCTTATATCCTCACCTCACCTCTACCTAAAGCATACAGACTTTGAAGGAGAATGCTTATGATATTTTATATATTTCTTTATTCCATCAATGGATGCATCAAGGGCAACTTGGGCTTCATTATCTTGCCCAAGGATTCTTCAGTGTGTAGACTGGAGGAGAACTAGTGACCTTCTGACTTGTGGACAATCCACTTTACCTCCTGAGCCACAACCATCCCATTAATAGATTCTGTAATAATGGGTAGCATGACGGTGCAGTGGTTAGCAATGTCACCTCACAGCAACAAGGTCCTGGTCCAAAGTCCCGGGTGGGGCTTTAATTTGTGGAGTGTGGAGTTCTGCCTTTGTCTGCATGGATTCCCTTAGGGTACTCTGGGTGCCTTTTACAGTCCAAAGACTTGCATAGGTAAACTTTTGATTCTAAATCGACTGTAGGTGTCAACGATTGCATGTTTCTCTGTGTTAGCCCTGCAACAGACTGGTGACCTGTCCAGGGTATATCCCTCTCGCCCTATAACAGTTGGGATAGGCTCCACCCCCCTGTGACTGCTGGATTGGAAAGTGGAAAATGATGGATGGATGGATGGATGGATGGATGTTTAATAACAGCTAGCAAATGAACAGCTTGTTGTCAGAGTTATTTTTAAGGCTAATTTACGAACCAGCTGGATTCTAAAGTTTATAGCAAACATTCGAAAAAAAAAATAATTTTTCTTTGGCATCTTTGTTCAGCTGTAGACTGATACACATTTGGTATTAGTGAGTTGTTAGAGCAGCAGGATGTTAATTAAGGAATTGATTCAAAATAACTACATGCTAAATCATCAATCCAACAGTGTGACTCACAAATGTGTGTGTGTGTTCATTTGTTAATACTTTCTGCAGAAAGAGAAAACTGTATAAGCTATGCAAGACCTTGGCTATACAGAGCACTTGTGATCATTATCTTTTTATTGTTGGTTTCGGTCTTTTCTGTGACTTTGTCAACAAAAACATATGAAATATTGTCTTAAAGATCACAGAGACATGACCACACTCCTCCTTCATCTCGATGCCTCCTTATAGTTTTGTGTAGAATTCAAGTAAAGTATTAAAGTAAAATGGTAGCCTTCCATTACAATGTACACTGACCAGCTCAGTAATTTTAAAAAAAAAAGTGATGACTTCCAGCCATCATCATTCATCTATGAAATCTAGTCAGGCCTCTTTTCCACATTATAAGAGATATCTTACAGCCCTGGTCTGAATCACTGTCAGAGTGGGAACAGCATAATGATCCACACAAGATTTATGGTATTCTGGGTTCGCCCATAGTAAGCAACACTGGCACCTCTTCCATGAGATTTTTTGTGGCAAATGACTATAAATGCTCTCATCATAATTTGTATGCTGCTGACTGTTGCTACAACAGCAGATTCTCAATACAATAATAATCTAGTAATCATCTGCATAATTTCATTGAGCCTGGAAAACCCCTTCCCCATAGAGACAGTGCCTGCTCCCGGACCACCAAAAAAAACAAACCAAAAATCAGCAAAAAATCATTTAAGCATTAAAAATTCAAAAAGAAAAAAAAATAGCATCCTCAACTGCACCAAAGTGTAGAACAGTTAAATGTGGATTATTAAACATTAGGTCTCTCTCTTCCAAGTCCCTGTAAGCAAATGATTTAATAATTGATCAACATATTGATTTATTGTGCCTTACAGAAACCTGGTTACAGCAGGATGAATATGTTAGTTTACATGAATCAACACCCCCGAGTCACACTAACTGTCAGAATGCTTGAAGCACAGGTCGAGGAGGAGGAGTAGTAGCAATCTTCCACTCCAGATTATCAATTAATCAAAGACCCAGATGAAGTTTTAATTCTTTTGAAAGCCTGACTCTTAGACTTGCCCACCCTAATTGGGAAATTCAAAAACCTGTTTTATTTGTTATTATCTATCGTCCACCTGGTCCTTACTCATAGTTTCTGTCTGATTTCTCAGACTTTTTATCTGATTTAGTGCTCAGTTGAGATAAAATAATTATCGTGGGTGATTTTAACATCCATGTAGATGCTGAAAATGACAGCCTCAAAACTGCATTTAATCTATTATTAGATTCAATTGGCTTCTCTCAAAATGTAAGTGAGCCACCCACCACTTTAATCATACTCTGGATCTTGTCCTGACATATGGCATAGAAACTGAAGACCTAACAGCATTCCCTGAAAGCCCCCTCCTGTCTGATCATTTTTTAATAACATTTACATTTACTTTAATGGATTACACAGCAGTGGTAAATAAGCTTTATTACAGTAGAAGTCTTTCTGACAGAGCTGTAACTAAGTTTAAGGATATAATTCCTTCATTATTATGCCCTTCAGTGCCATGTGCCAACACAGTGCAGAGCAGCTACCTAAACTCTGCTCCCAGTGAGGTAGATTATCTCGTCAATAATTTTACATCCGCACTGCGTACGACTTTGGATACTGTGGCTCCTCTGAAAAGGAAAGCCTCAAATCAGAAGTGCCTGACTCCGTGGTATAATTCACAAACACGCGGCTTAAAGCAGATAACCCGTAAGCTGGAGAGGGAATGGCATCTCACTAATTTAGAAGATGCTCATTTTTTGTTTGTTTGTTGCTCTATAAAAAAGTGCTCCATAAAGCTAGGACATCTGACTATTCATCATTAATTGAAGAAAATAAGAAAACTCCAGGTTTCTTTTCAGCACTGTAGCCAGGCTGACAAAGAGTCAGAGTTCTGTTGAGCAGAGTATTCCTTTAACTTTAACTAGTAATGACTTCATGACTTTCTTCACAAATAAAATTTTAGACATTAGAGAAAAAATTATTCATAACCATCTCAAAGACTGATCTTCATGGTCGATTGCTTTCAGCACTGCTGGTATTTGTTTAGACTCTCTCTCTCCAATTGATCTTTCGGAGTTAATCTCAATAGTTACTTCCTCCAAATCATCAACATGGTCTATTAGACCCCATTCCTACTAGACTGTTCAAAAAATCCTTCCATTAATTGATGCTTCAATCTTAAATATGATCAATCTGTCTTTATTAGTTGGCTATGTACCACAGGCCTTCAAGGTGGTAGTAATTAAACCATTACTTAAAAAGCCATCACCTGACCCAGCTGTCTTAGCCAATTATAGACCAATCTCCAAACTTCCTTTTCTCTCAAAAATTCTTGAAATAGTAGTTGTAAAACAGCTAACTGATCGTGGAGGCTAACTGCATGGAGCTTATAGTCATGCATTTAAAGCTGCTCAGTCAATAACTACAGGCAGCCATTAAAATGCTCTACCCAGCCTTATCTGCAAAATCACGTGTAGCGCTATGTGTTTTTCTGTGCAATATTAAACTCATACAGTTTATCAGAACCTTGCAGTGGCTCTAAGAGAAGCACCAATTTAAAAAATGAAACATATAGAAATTGTGAAAAATGCAAAAAGGAAAATGCTGCAAAAACAATAGCCCTATAACTAATTTTGTGTGCCACTTACTCTCAACATTATTACTTGTGTTTTTCAGCTACATCAAGCATAGCAGCTTGTACAAATTTAGCCCATCATTACACCCTGGGCCAGATCCAGTAGCATATTCCTTTTTTATGTGAATTCCCTATCTATATGTGTATGATATTTATTGGATTTAGAGTGTGTTTCTGTGTTTGCTTTTGTGTCTTAGCCTTTTTTATAAGGACTAAAATAGAACTTCAAACGGGAAGTGGAAAAGACAAAGTATGTTACCATGAGGCTTATTTTCTGTGTGTCTGAGTACAGGAAGGAAACATTTGCAGACAAAAATTATACACCGACCAAGCAAAACATTATGACCACTGACAGCTGAAGTGAATAACACTATTTATCACTTCATCATGGCACCTGTTGGATGGATGGATGGATGGATGGATGGACGGATGGATGCTTTATTGATCCAGAAGGAACTTAAGGAGCAAGAACACATTTTGTCCTCAAAGTTGATGTGTCAGAAGCAGGAAAAGTGGGCACAAAAATGGGACTGGGTCAGAGCATCTCCAAAACTGAACCAGCAACATGCTCGTGGCCAGCCAAGGCTCACTGATATATGTGGGGAGTGAAGACTGGCCCCGCGCCATCCAATCTAAAAGACAAACAACGGTAGCAGAAATTGCCTAAAAGGTTATTAGTGGTTCTGACAGATAGGTGTCAAAATTTTTATTTAGTTTGTTGCGTATGAGGCTGCATAGCCACAGACCAACCCATGCCGGTCCCCTGTCCACAGCTGAAAGTGCCAACAATGGGCCATTGAGCAATGGAAGAAGGTACTCTGGTCTGATGAATCATGTTTCTTTTACATCATGTGGATGGCCGGGTACATATACGTTGCTTAACTGGGGAACACCTGGCACCAGGATGCACCATGGGAAGAAGGCAAGCCGGCAGAGGCAGTGTGATGTTTTGAGCAATGATCTGCATGGAAAACTTGGGTCCTGCCATCAATGTGGATGTTACTTTGACACATACCACCTACCTAAGCATTGCTGCAGACCATGTACACCCTTTCATGGAAACAGTATTCCCTGATGGTTATGGCTTCTTTCAGGAGAATAATTCGCCCTACCACAAAGCAAAAATGGTTCAGGAATGGTTTGAGGAGCATAACAATGAGTTTGAGGTGTCGACTTGGCCTCCAAATCCCCCAGATCTCAATACAATTGAGTATCTGTGGGATGTGCAGGACAAACGAGTCCAATCCATGGAGAGTAACAGGACTTTAAGGATCTGTTGCTAACATCTTGGTGCCAGATACTACAGCACACCATCAGGGGTCTAGCGGAGTCCATGCCTTGACAGGTCAGGGCTATTTTTGCAGCAAAAGCGGGACCAATACAATATTAAGCAGTTGGCCATAATATTATGCTTGATCGGTGTACAGCAAACATATGAAATCATCTAATACTTTTTTAATAAGCATAATCTTTAGATATATGTCTGTTGTGGCTTCAAAATATGATGCAATTCAGTGTTGTTGCTGCTGCCGCATCTCCAAATTGTTTTTGTGACTGCTGCCTTCAAGTTCTTGTGGTAAATATTTCATGCCGTGGTTAGCAGTCAAAGATTTGAACTGGGGGTTCTATATCTGTGCTGGCATGTGGTGCTGCAGATGTGAGGATAGCAACAATGTAATACTTTGTGTTTCATTGTGTTGGCTCATTTTTTGATCTGGCAGAGGGAGGGAAACCTCACTGCTAGAGCCATATATGTGTGCTACCTGGTGCAAGAACAATGTGGTACTGTAGGTGAAAAAAAAAGCAGAATTTAGGACAAAATGGCATATTTTGATCATGTTTGTTTTAGTAAAGGTGTCTTTAATAACTAGACAAGTGAGTACACAAACTTATATTTATTATTATAATTGTTTGGTGGCTTTAAGTAAATCACAATCACTATGATGATTAGTGATTGTGATTTACTGATGAGGATAATACTGTATTTATCCTCATCACTATGAAAACCACACAATTCTTTCTGTTTTTAGGGCTTACTGGTCGTTTATATTTATCTGGTGCATAAAACTACAATACTAGAACGAATATTAATGGTACTCTATGCCTTCTAACAGATTTGTCACATGAACTTGAAAGTTACATCAGTTTACACCTAGTTTTTGTTGACAAAAAGTGGGTAAAAGCAGGTGATCCACATTCAAATAATAATAATATTGTTTTTATTTACCTGTGGTGCCAAATTCAAACCTGATGCTGACTAAATGTGCTGCACATTCAAACACCAAATTGTGCACCAGTGGTCCGCAGGGTATGAATTCTCATTCAACAGAGTTTGAGCTGATCAATATTAATAACAATGAGGCTGACACAGAGCAGTGCGGGCTGAATAATGGCAGATGGACAGAGCCAGTATAAAAGCAGAAACAAGTACAGTAAGCATCCTTCAAGGTGTGGCTTATTAGCGTTCTGTAGCCCCTGAAGAAACTGCAGCTTCCATCACTCATGGAAATGACTCTGATTAATCAGTTGAGTGTTGCAGTGTGTACGGTATACTGGAGAGTGGGACACCATGGGCAAATCCTACAGTAAATCATGCTTGTTCACAGTGGGAAGAATCATCATCCACGCCACGCCTTTCCTGCTCACTGCACACTGCGGTAAGCTCCCTCCTCCCTGGCACATGCAAAGATTTTTCTACAAACAGATGGGAGAACAGGGAAAACCCAACTCATGTTTCATGCTGACATCTAGTGAAGCCCAAAACATGTGATTACACAGGGCTAAAAATCAATTTGCATATCCCATAGTGAAGTGGTGATTTCATTTTCTGGACTTGCTAGGTAGTCCAAATTTTCTTCTGAAATAAATTGGTGTGAGATATAAATAATTTCTTCACAAAGAGTTATTTTCTATCTCACAAATAATTATATTCAAGAAGATGTTTCTTTCAGGTCAACTAGTGTTTCGCCGCAAAGCTCTTCAGAATGTTATAGAACCAGACAGTTTCAGAGAGCATCCAGTCGTAGACAGCCTGCCATGTAGGCCATGCTTACAATGGACAGCAAGGGCACAGAAGCAAGCTGGATTTCTGAAATGACCAGGAGAATGAATGATTTTTCTGAGAGGGGAGCTGCCGAATCATGGAACAATGTGCAGTGATCCGTTTCTACTTAAAAAGGATGGGATGAAGCAATGACTCTGGACCGCCCTGCAGAATTGGAGAATCTTCTCCTCCTCTCCCTTCCTTCTCTCTTTATCCTTCTGTGAACTTTCCAGCTCACAGAAATCTCTCAAAGCCCCCCAATTCATGTACTCAAGTACACAGCATGTCTTACAGCCAAAACCTTGAATCTTGAAAGGTACCTGGAAGTAATCACGGTGTGTTTTCAGGTGTAAATCCTATAAGAGAAAGGCATTTTTAGCCTTTGAGTCAAAGTATAATCTGTGAAGAAGGGCTTTGTTTACCCGTTTGATGAAAATTCAAGATAAATTTGGCAAATTCTAGACTGATGAAAAACTTTAATCATCTCTTGATTGATTTGAAGGCAGTCAAACTGGTGTGCATAACATTTGAAGATGATACGTGACATTAAATCACACTCCATGTACATATTTTGCTATTAGCATCCCCAAATGAAACATTACTAAATCGTACTACAGCAAATAATCATTTTGTGCCAATGAATACTGAAAGCTGCCTGTCTTTCTTTCACACAAGTCGAGTGATCCTGTTTTGATCTCCAAAACTGTATCTGCTGCACACTAATGCTCAGCAGTTATTGAATTAATTTGTTTTAATTATCGTGATGGCATTGTAATGACCTAAAATATAAGCCCAACTTCATCTTTTAGCATATTAAATCAAATTATTGTCAAAAACAAGACAGCTGCTGATAAATGATGACCATAACAAATGATAGATTTTAACACAAGCCAACATGTTGCCCATTTTTTTAGTACACGGTTTGCAGAATTTTAAGAGACCAAAATCACCTTTGGTACCATCAATAAAGAGTTCCTTCTATAACAAGTCATTAGTTTGACTGACTACTGTCAGTGAGGAAATTAGGAAATGTCTGATATTTACTTACTTTAAAAATGTTGAAAGGCATTTGTTGTCAAGAGTAATATGCACCCAGAACTGGTGAAGCAGCTTAGTATAAGGTGACAAAAACTTCCCAGAAAACTTCCCTTCCTTTACGGTGCACCTCAAAGATCATGTGTGTTCTTCACTGTTCTAGCAATTCAAATATTTGCTGAGAACATTAATAAACTTCTACAATAAGTCAAATTCCACCTTTATGCTTAAACCTAAGAGGATATTTTATTTGGGGGCAATTTTCTTCTTCTGTTTTGGCAAAACAATCAATTTCATGACTCACTGGACTTAATTGCTTTATTGTAATTGTATCATGAAAGACATCCACAGGGAGAGATACCCAACTTCATTTTGTGCACATCAGTGAAGGAGAACAATTCACACAATTTAAACTTGCCATCACCAAAACCAATTCTACTCTGAATTATGGTTATTATACATTTACATATACATTATATTTGATTTTTCTAAAGTAACAGTAAAACCCTCCAGATCACCCTCAAGATCAATTCATCATTTGGACCTGCTGATGTTAGAAAATCTGACACAGACTACTGAAAGAGATTGTTTCCTTGTGATGGTGATTTTTTTTCTTCCTTTTGTTTTGCTAACGCACCCAAAGCAACCTCAGACAACAAGATGGCTGATGAAAAATATCAGTACTACACAAAGGAACAACTTCAAGGTACATGGAGGAGTATAGACTGAGGACTTTGTGTTTTAGCTCAGAAAAATGCCCGCAGTCCTCATAGAAACACAGTGAAACTGTCAAAGTGAGCTGTTTGCAGCTAGCTGAGGGGGCAGTAGTGACAGAAAGGAGAAAGGCAGTGGTTCAACACTGCTTCACGCTGCAGAACTCCAAGATTACAAGCGGCAATGTTTTTAACCTTAAATAGAAAGGTCAAATGACAGAAATGTGACAGAAATGCAGAATGCAAAGCAAAAAAGTGAAAACAGAAACATTCAATCTGACCAGATTTCAACCTCAAACAAACAGAGAAGTTTTTTTGTGCTGTATGCTTATATAATGCCATAATCTTAAAGAAGAAATAAATTTTACCCCGTAAGGACAAATAGAAAGTAAAATCTCACTCTAAATCATAATTTAGCTACCTGACAAGAGAGCCAAGCTCTGATGTGCAGAATCACAGATACAATCATGTTAAAGGGAATTGCCTCGTAGTGAAAATAATTGGATCCTTCCCCACCTATTTATGCCCCCAAGGGACCAAACTATGCAGAGGAAAAATAACAGAGAATTTGTTGATGGCTTCACATCAGTGAACCACACTGGCAGTGGACTCTTATCAAAATGAACATGAGAAGCCAGATCAATAAAGGTCAGCTTTAGTCTTGTACAGGTACCTAAATAATTGCAATACGTTTGCTCATCACTCTACAACTGAAAATACAGCATCAACTCATGAGCACATGAACCTGAATTATATTTGACTTCTTGCTAGATGGAGTGTGGAAAATAGACAAAATAATCTCTTCTTATGATATGAAACTATATGATTAAGATGACAAGATAGATATACAAATATAATAGAGTCTTTTCTATACATTTTGAAAATACTGTAGGTAAATCATTTTGTGATTTTCTGTGTGCAAACTTAATGTCTTCACTGGCTTTATTTTCTTCAGTCAGCTTTTTAACACATGTAATGGGTGGGATAACACAGATTTCAGTTTCACTTATCTAATGTCAGACATTTCCTAACTTTCTTTTTTCACCTCTCAGTTGTTTATACTATGCAGCACTCACTTATGGCTTAACTTATGGCTCAATTACACTAGAGTAAAAATAGGATGGCAACCTCACTATGACTAGTAAAAATCGATGGTTGAGTTGTGAATGCAAATAGTTGTGGTGACCAACTGGTTGCCCAGATGTTGAGTGTTCAACACCCTCAACCTCTGGGAAACTACTTTCAATGGCGATTGCATAGGTCACCTGGTAGGAGGCAACCTGTTTCGAAACAATCATGGTGCATCTCAGATTGACTACAATCACTCTCAGACCAGTTGGTGAAGATATGCACATAATCACCATTTAATGCATAAACACAGACAGACTGCCAGCACGTTGCAGTCAGTCAGTCAGTCTGCACAGATGAGTGCAATTCAGCTGCAACGCGACATTACGCAATAGGGGACTCAGCTCAACTTGTATTCTGGTTATATTCTTATGTACAAGTAAGGTTGCTGAGCACCTATGTCATTTTGCAGTTAAATTGATATGCTGCAGAAACAAGCTGCAGTGTCCAACCACTGTTTTCCCTAGTGTGACTGTAGCATTAGCTTAATTTTTAAAATGTTGCAATCTTTACTAAAATGCTTC
This sequence comes from Pterophyllum scalare, assembly GCA_024447675.2. NCBI lineage: Eukaryota > Metazoa > Chordata > Actinopteri > Cichliformes > Cichlidae > Pterophyllum > Pterophyllum scalare. Next base: position 98,789 of record JAMQGT020011552.1, on the reverse strand, counting down.
AAAACATATGATACACAGTTGTAGATTTCAGGGGCAGGATGATCTGATTGGCTATCACTATACTTATGTTACTGTCTCATACAACCATCTTCAAAATACCACTAGTAGTAAAATTTCTATGACAAATTTCTTCCAACCTTTATTCTTAATTTTAGCAACAACAGCAAACTGTTGTTTAAATAGACTGCTGATACTTTTAAGCATGTTTTTATTATTAATATTCTAAAGAACTTAATTCGTCTGCGCTCACTGGATTTTCTACTGATTCTGTCCATGACTGTCATTTTGTCTCCCAGATTAAACAAGTTAAAGGTAAGAGACTTGAACTAAAGCTTGTCTCAAAATTCATTAGCTGGTAAAATCTTACTGCTGTTTAACAAGAAGAATTCTCTGAAAATTCTTATTTCCTGACTGATCTCTGTTTGATAAGGAGTACCGTGTAGTCCAAACAACTGGAAAAGTCAAACAGTACGTAACTATAGAGCCTTCCCATTCTTTAACAAGATTACTGTGCAGCTTTTCAGACAGCACTTGAATTGCTCAGCCCCCAAGGATCCCATGTTTTCTTTTTCTCTCCCAGTCTCTTACGCGCTCTCTCGCTCTCTGTCTCCAAGACACGTGGCTCTCCATGACTGTTGCTACAGGAGACTTTTGGGGGCTCTCAGCTGCCCTGGGTCTCTGAAGCGTAGCATATGAACACTGGAAGATGTGCATGTGTGAGCAAGGAGCTTTCCATGCAGGAGGGATCTAGCCCAAATTTAATCTCTCTATTGTGATGATGGCGGGTAAGAGCGAGAGAGAGAGAGAGAAAAAAAAGGGCTGTGCCTGCTGAAATCCCACTGGCAGTGCTGCAATGCAGGGGTTTAACAGTGAGCCAGAAGGCAGGCAAACACATTAAAGAATTGGCCTTTTGCATGACACACACACACACACGCGCACACACACACACACACACACACACACACACACACAAATTTATGCATAACACACAGATGAACGAATGCATGCACGCCCACAAAACCCCATTTGATCCGAGATAGCTGTGCGCATAGAGTTTGACAGGCAGGAAATAATGATATTAATATTGTAAAATGCTGTGACATAGAGTTCTTAATATAGATTATCTCTAAGTTCAGTCATTTGAATAAATGGGAACAGAAAAAGTCAATGTCCATATTTTAAATGTTAAGAATTAATCATGTCTAGATAACTGTAAAAAACAAAAACAAAAAAGAAACATATACACTCACCAGCCACTTTATTAGGCATACTTTGCTAGTGCTGGGTTGAACCACATTTTGCTTTCAAAACTGCCTCAATTCTTCTTGTCCCAGATTCAGCAAGGTGTTGTAAACACTCCACTGAGATTTTAGTCCATAATGACATGAAAGCATCACGCAGTTGCTGCAGATTTGTTGACTGCACATCTATGATGTGAATGTCATGTTTCACCACATCCCACATGTGCTCTGTTGGACTGAAATCAGATGATTGTGGAGGTAACACAGTGAACTCACTGTCATGTTCAAGAAAAACCCATTTGGGATGATCTGATCTTTGTGACATGTTATCCTGCTGGAAGCAGCCACCAGAAGATTGGTAGACTGTAGTCATAAAGGGATGGAAGTGGTCAACAGCAATACTCAGGTAGGCTGTGGTGTTTACATAATGTTCAGTTGGTACTAAGGGGCTCAAAGTGTGCCAAGAAAATATCCTCCAGAACACTGCATCTCAGTAGATCATAAAGAATGATTCTGAACACTGATTGGTGATATACCTTTTTCCAAGAAAACACTGTGTTCGTGTATGATATATAACAGGAATAATAATTTTAGGGCCTTTAGGTTATTCATGTATTTTCTATGTTTAAGGTTTTCATTCATGAGCCCAGTGGGCACAGTGTACCATTTGTCTGAATATAAATCAAGGGGTGGAGGCTGCCATGGGCTTCACTTTTAGCCCATACTGTTTCCCAGAGTGTGAGAAGTGAAAGGCGTGATGGGTGGCTGCTTACATGACAGATTGCTGACTGCGGGAGTCTTTTACAGTCAGCAGAAACAAGAAATTCATGACTCTTTGGCTTCGTTATGCTCTGATACAGTGAGTAAACAGACAGAGAATGAAAACAAAAAATGTATTTTGATGGTGAATAAAACTAAAGCTCAAAATTAGTCTTTACAGGAACTTTTCACACCTGACAATGCTTTTTTTTTCTTTTTGGCTTTTGTTTTTTTTTGGGGGGGGGGGTCCTTGGGCAAAGTCTCTGATCTGTCTTGCCTGATATGTTGTGACCACTGCTGGTTAATCTATAAGCCCACCAAAGCCTTGCTGTCATTACATTGCCCCTCAAGAATTTTAAGGATTAAAAAACTGCTCCCATGGCTGTTCTGACACCAACAGCTGGGTTCAGCTGGACATTTTGTTGTTAGTCGTAATTTCTAGCAGCACAGTTTAACTGATATTAACACATCCAGCATGTTGTCAGATCTGACTGACATGCATCTTTTTTTCTGTTTCCCTAAATGCTTTCTTAGAACATTTTCTGTATGTTGTCATTTTGTTACAGATGTTCAATTTGTTTGGTACAATTTTGTCAATTTTGCCTATCATTAGTCTTCCAAGGGACAAATTAACCAAGCTAGCAACTATGCTTTTTATGACTAATAGAAAGGCAAAGTAAAAAAGGAGTTAAGTACATGCTGAATTACTGGATAACAGTGTAAGTGTAAGTGCATTGTTGCCCTTTGTATGACTAGCCATTTAGTTTTTGCTTTGTTTTGTTTTGTTTAGATATTTCTGAACTGAATTCCTAATTCAAGCCTAAATTATACTTATTAGTAAATGAGGACAAACAGAATTTCGAAATACTTCCAAATATTCTTCACATATACTCAAGATAAATTGGTATCCACATAAATCTGCATGTCAAACAAGCCAAAACCGATCACTTTAAGTGAATGTTATTCATCCCACAAGGAAACATTTGCTTTTAAAATGCCCTAAAGCATTAAAATAGAGGGAAGAAAGCCCTGCACACTCCCTGACCACATTATTAGATAAACCTGATGAACTGCTCGTTAACAAAAATATCTAATCAGCTAGTCACATAACTGCAATTCAGTGCATTTCAGCATAGTCAAGATGACCTGCTTATGTTCAAACCAAGCAACAAAATGAGGAATAAAGCTAATTTAACTTTGAAAATGACTTGGTTTCTGGAGCCAGATGATCTGGTCTGAATATTTCAGAATCTGCTGGGATTTTCCTGAGCAACCATCTCTAGGGTTTACAGACAGTGGTCCATAAAAGAGAAAATATCCAGTTAGTGGCAATTTTCTAGGTGCAAAACAGCTGACTACAGAGGTCATAGGTGAATGGCCGGAGGGTATCCACTTGTTACGAGCAAGGTATGCAGAAGAGCATTTCTGAACACACAACACATTGAACCTCAAAGCATATGGGCTACAGCAACAGAAGACCACACTGTGCCACTTGTGTCAGGAGCTCACAGGATCACCACTATTGGATGAAAAGATTAGAAAAATGGCAACTGTTGTGAAGAGCCTCAATTTCTGCTGCAACATTCAGATGGTAGGGTCAGAATTTGCCATAAACATCATTAAAGCAGGGATCAATCCTGCTTCTATCAATGGTTCAGACTGGTGGTGGTGTAAAGATGTAAAAGATATTTAAGGCGATATAGGTGTGAATGTGAGTATGAATGGTTGTCTGTCTCTCTGTCCTGCAACAGACTGGCAACTTGTCCAGGGTGTACCCTGCCTTTCACCCTATGGAAGCTGGGATAGGCTGCCATCCATTCATCTATCCATGGATGGATGAATGGCACTTTGGGCCCCTCAGTACCAACTGAGCATCATTTAAACACCACAGTTTACCTGGGTAGTGTTGCTGACCATGTCCATTCCTTACTGACCACAGTGTACCCATCTTCTGATGGCTGCTTCCAGCAGGATAATGTGCCATGTACCAAATCTCAAATCATCTTAAACTGGTTCCTTGAACATGGCAATGTAATGAAATGGCCTCCACAGTGACCAGATCTCAATCCAATAGAGCACCTTTGGGATGTGGTGGAATAGGAGATTCACATCATGGATGTGCAGCTGACAAATCTGCAGCAACTACACAATGCTATCATGTCAGTATGGACCAAAATCTCTGAGCAATATTTCCAAGACCTTGATGAATTCATGCCATGAAGATTTAGTAAGATTTAATAAGACAACATCCCTCTGATTCGCAGATGAACTTAGAGCTATAGTTTGATTTGTTAAGTATTGTATTTAGTCTAAAGGAACATTGATGACTGTGACATAAGAGTGATAATAAAAGAGTGAATTCTATTTGGGCATCATCTGTATATGTGACAAGGCGTATAAGATATAGACAGAGGTATAAGATACACAAATAAAAATCTGGTTTCTACAAAGCTGTTTTGCACTTGTATTGTTGCTCAAACACTTTCATAATTCTGTTAATTCATGCACTGAATAATTCAAAATGAGAAATACCATCTCAGTAACAAGGAATAATAGCTTGTAAAGATAATTAAAGACAAACAAACCTGAAACAAGTGAAATGCTTGAACACTGGTTAGAAGATAACAAGAATATATTACCTGAACCAGATTTATCTTTTTGCAGGACACCATGGATACTCTATATTTTTTTGATTTAGAATTACAACAATATTGTTTTACAGCAATACATTGCCTTGTCTTGTCTTCGACCATTACTGATAACTGGTAACTGGTTTTCTGCATAGTTGTTGCACCTACTACACATATAAGGATGAAAGAATAATCTAACGCCCTTTGTTAGAGATATAACTTCATTATTTGGGACTGCCCTGCATTAAGCCTAGCCAAGATCGTATTTAATTTAGATGCACAGGTTGAAAAGAACTGCTACAGCTGCAGATCTTTTTCAGTTTCAATTTAAAATGGCTGCATCAAATCAATTTCAATGTCCTATCTGGCAGCAGTTAAAAAGTAATTGCTCCATCAACTGCACGACACAGCTTAAACATCAACAAGAATGATTTGTTTGTTTGCACCATGTTTTTCAGTTTTCAGACCTTTTAGGAAAACAATGATCTGACTTCACGTATTTGAAGCAAATATGATTTTTCATAGAACTACTGTCAATAAATCCTGTTGAAGAGTGCCTACTTTCCTCTGGCTACTGGCTTAACTCTGAGACAAGATCTGTGTTTATGTGAAGAAATAAGGCAATTCATCATCCAGTCCCAAAGTAACGGTCAGCAGCAGGGACAAAATTGCACACATTTCAGATTAATTGCTTCCCTCCATGCCTGCCCAGGGAATGAAACATAACACTACAAACCACATTGGACAGAAAGAGAGGTCAAATATTATTAAGAAAATTATGAAATTTATCAATTTTCTTTATGTTATTTTTGCTGACAGACCTAACTATAAAATAATGTGATTTTTGTATCTTAATGGGAATAATTGGTTGACCATTATGAAAGAGGACAATCTGTGCAAAGATAAACGGAAAAAGGATGAACCATTCAAAAGCCCCCAGACCTCAATGTCTCTGAATTTTGTGCTTCCTGAGAGCAGTGTGATGACAGAAAAACAACAAACTCCTCAGGGGACCAACAATCTCTTATAAATGTCAAATAGGTTTTAGCAATGTGCTCTGCGAGCTCCGATTTCTTTTGGACAAGGCCTTTTAACTTAATAAACCATATTACCTACCCTACCAAGGCCTATGCACAGCCGGGGGAACAATCTATACTGCTACAGTTCAGTGAGTGCCACATAGCTGCTTAAAACCAAAAGCAGTTCACCATTGTTTTTATCCTTTATGTTTTGATTGTGTCCTGTCACTTGGAGGTCTGAAATGCCCGAGAACGAGAAGCATCCTGTTATAGACCAACATTAAGATGCAGAGATAAACTTGTCAGAGGTGGCCAGATGTTCTTTTTTGCTCCTTGTAATGCGGTCAAAGGTATTGTAGGACACGGGATAGACAAGCCGCAAGTGGCAAGCAAAGTGGCTGCTCATGGGGATCATTCACCTTCACAGCATCGGTGAACTCCATTACAAGTCAGAACTAAATGTTGGAAGCCACTGAGCCATTAGTCAAACACAGATTGAGTTTGACAGCTAACCTCTTATGATGATCTTGTACCACATAAAAAAAAAAACGGATTTTTTGTTGCTGCATAATCCTGTTGTTGTGCTCAAGTAATACTCACTGCACAGTTATAGCTCAGAGCAAAAAGCAGAAAAATATTTTTGTAATAATAATATATTTATGTAGCAGTGACAACCAGAGCATTTGAACCATCTAATGAGCTGAACAAACCATAAAATCTTAAATTATAAAATTTAAAAAAGACATTTGTCACCTGTGACTGAAACACACAGTCAGGAACTCCTCTGTACTACACTGTGCATACAAATGAATACCAGCATGCTGAATTTAATCAGGCTCACTCTTTCTTCCCACCATGGTGATTTCTCACTTAAAGCCTTTAATGCACATGCTCTTAATTTAAAGCTTCTACATGGTTTTAAACAGTTCAATATAGTTTTGCCCTCTTGCGAGGATGTATCCACTTGTGTATTAGAGAGAAATATTACTTACTTTTCAAAACTAACGGCATTACTTTTTTCTCAAAATCACTGTCTCCACCTGAGCAATGGAAGATTTGACCTAAGAACATTGCAATATTTAACTGAGATCATCTGTAAAGTAGACGGAGTCTTTTTCAATTAAGTGCTCATTAAAAACTAAATTAGGTAATGACCTTTGAAACATAGTTGCACAGGGAAGGGGAGAGAAAGGCAGACATGTGCTTTTAAAACATCCATCACTAATTAAAATAAGAATTCTCAATGCTGTGTTCCGAGGCTGTCTCTTCTTTCGCTCTATCAATAAATACAACCAGCAAGTCTTAATTACATCACGATGTATATATAATTAGCATCATATTAGAATTCAGTTGTCACCTAATGAGTTTTAACCTTTTAAAATGTGCAAGCTACATGTCCTGAGAGAGCCTAAATGTCTGGCGTGCTCGTCTCAAACATGGGTTTTAGTTTAATTTTTCAGCTGCAGTAATCAGCTGTGGAGGAGCTTATATTTATGAACTATTCATACTTAAATTAATGCATTTATTTATGATTTAACCCATATTTCTTAATCATACTATAAAAACTTGTGAAATTATTTTTGACTAGAAACACAGACACAATCATAGATCAGAAGGCATACATAAGGGATGTTCCTGCAGCCAGACAGTAGTGTATTATCACCTGTCCTCGCATGGCCTTGTAATCTGAGAGCAGGATCAACAATCAATGGAAGGAGGGAGAGAGAAGAGCAAGACCAATCGATGCCTTTTAGAAACACTATGGTAATTGTGAACTTATCAGTTTGGAGCAGCTGACTGCTATGAACTTCAAGGAATTGGATGACCAACAGTTAAAAAGTTGAATTTCTAATTTGCCAAGATGTTTTAACATGTTTCTAATCACAATATTTTAGTTGATTTGTCTTGAAATTGAGCCACCCCTCATTTCTTTATATTTTGCTAGTAAAATGGGAAATAGGTGTAGCAGATTTACTGAAGCTTGTGAAACATCCATGGAAATACAGTATATAAGGGAAAAACAAGTTTGTACAATTCTAAACAAGCTTGAAAGTCAATATTTGGTATCACCATCTTTATTCTTCAATACAGCCTTAACTCTGCTATGCAAAGCATTTCTAGTAATTTCTTGAAGCAGCCTTCAGGAATAGTTCTCTAGTCTACCTGTAGGGCATTCAAAGCTCCTCTTTAGTATGTTGGCTGCCTTATTGTTCTGTTCTCTGTCAGGGTAATCCCAAACTACTTTTAATAATATTGAGGTCCAGGCTCTGGGGAGGTCAATCCATGACTGATAGTGTTCCACTGTGTGTTTTTCTATCTAGGTATGCTTTTACTGCATTGGCAGTGTGTTTGTGCATCACTGTCACATTAAAAAATGAAGTTGTTACCAGTCCAGTTTTTCAGTCCAATCCGTTTCTCCCTATTTGCCTTCTTTACAAATCACTTCTTGATTAATGCCCTTCCACTGAGACCATTTCCAATGAGGTGTCAGTTATCAACTGAAGGGTCAGATCGCAGTTCCTATGCCAAGCTGATTATTTTCCTATTTCTTAAGGACATAGCTTTCAGATACTGTTTCTTTGCTCCACATAGTTTTTTTTTGGGCCTGCCTTCTTCTTCTTTTGTCCTCCACTTATCCAGTTTTCTCAAATATTTTAAGGACACACTGCACACTATGCCAAAATATGCCAAGTTTTCAGCTAATACCTCTTCGGAAATTACCTTATTGGTACAAAAACACTATTATTATGCCTGTAAAACTGTGCCTGGTGCTCTTTGTAGATTCAACTTTGCTAAGTTGTCTATTTTATGTAAAAAATAAAAAAAAAAAGCTCTGAAAAAAACTGTGTTTTTACCTTGAGTTTAGCTGCCCTTTTTTATGCTTGAATGAGTCATAGGGCAGTGTTAAGTGGCTTAAGAAAAAACATTCCTCTGAAAATGGCCAGGCACAAAGACTCAACTGAAAATAAATGAAAAAGTGTTTAAAGAAAAACTGCAGAAGGCCTGGAGAACTGCTGCTCAAAGCCACTTTTAAAATTTAAAAGAAAGTCTGGCTCCTTGTAAGTAAAATACAAAGAAGTAAGGGGTGGCTCGAGACTTTTGCGCAGTACTGTAGTTAAGATTTTATCACGTGATCAGCAGATGGTCCCCTAAAGTAAAATCCATTTCCTCAGTATGCAGTACAACATAAGCATATAACAGAACATGAAAATGAAAAGATAATTATTGCGAGGTTTAACTGAATCACTACTAAGAGAGTTGGCCTCATCTTAGCAGTAATTTGCTATATGCTAAAATAGCACGAATGTTTACTACAATCACTATTAGCTTTTTTAGCATGCTAACATTTGACAGTCATAAAATATAACAGAATGAGAATATCTTTCGGTTTGTGGGTCTTTGGTCCTAAACCATCATACTGGACCAATAAAAATTTTGATGGACCACACTTTTGCAATTCACTATGATCATAACTTTAAAAAATGATTCAAAACATGATAGTAACTTCAAGAGGAAGGGCACGAGATTACCAGTCATTAGTCTTTAACCTGTACAAGTCTGGGCTGAATGTTTCCAATATTTGTTCAGACATTTCAGTCTAGAATGGACAAACATACAAATTGGCTGAGAGACTGGAGTATCACCGCTTTCTGTAGCGCTACACTGCTACATAGCTTTTTTATAATCCCTTTGACACTTTAGGAAAATTTTACTTCAACAGTTAAACTTGTTTCTTTCATAAGGCAAAGTACCCAAATACTGTGCTGCAGTAGAACCATTACATATTTTTGGCAGTCAGAGTCACCTGGCAAAAAAAAATATTAGCACTTTTCAGGCTTGGCAGGTGGATGTTACCACAAGTTGCTTTACTTGTTAACTAAAATGCATTCTGAATTCTCTAAAAAAAAAAAAAAAGCCAGCACTTGCTAACAGGGGTGTATTTTATGAGCCCATCAAATGATCCCAGCATGATGCTGTAATGCTAACAAGGAAGCAGAACAGTTTGGAAAGAGGCTTATTAAATGTCACTTCTGGAACTGCAAACAACAACCGCAGGACCCGGTGCTGTAGTTATTCCAATTAGGAAACATTAGAGACTAAAAACAGTGCTGCAACATGTTTATTTTCTTGCTGAGATGAAGAAACTAATGTTCAAGGATGTTAATGATTATGCAATGAAATGCATCAAATCCTCCTACAATGTCATCAGGTTCCCTTAAACAAATTAAATCTTACTGCTTAAACAATGCCAGCTTTACAGGTAGCCTTAGGATTACAACACTGCAGTCAATCCACAATAAAAAATAACCATAATTGATACCTTTTACTGCATCCCAGCAGATGTTAGCTAATGCCCCAACAATTAAAAACCACAAAGCATTAAAGACACACATAACACATACCAAATATTTCCACTTGATTGGCAATATTTTAAATCTTACACAGGCAACAGACAGCATTCCATCAATTATTCAGAAGGAGTAAAGACTCACAAAAAGTACTGCACCCCCTGGCTATGCAGCAGTAAATCACTGTATAGCTCACCATCTGCTGCCTGTCAAAGCCAACGGTAGCTGTGTGCACAGGAGTGTAGTACAACACTGATCCATAAGTCCAGGTTCATTTCCAGTGCAGGTAAAACAATGTTTTATCTCCAGATATTTATTAAGCCTTAAGTGAATAAGTGATTTCACAATATACACAATATGAGCAGTTTGGCCTGGGCTAAAAGCAGTACAAGCAGCATTTCTCTGGCTGTTATGGTAAAAAGGGTATTTAAAAAAAACCCTCTGTCATTAAAAATTTACCATCCACAAGATGGGATGTAAGTACGATTCTCCCTCTCATCGTTGGTTCCTTCATATTCACTAGTGTTGCGACGCTTAACCTCCTCCTGAGACAAAATGTCCCATATTCTGACTTCAATAATGCAACGCCTTCGTTCTTAGGGCTGAGGGCTGGCTTGCCTGATGTCTGACTAATCGCTGACAAAGCTATGGCCTCAGTTTTCAGATCACTGGCTATTTTTGGGCACATAAACAGCAGAGTTTATCATCATATTTCACTATTTTGATATACAGTAGCAAAAATTAAAACATTTTCAAATAACTATCTTGAACCAGTAAATGTATTATGTATTATTTAAAGTTCAGTTCAAGGACAAACTGAATCTTTCAAAGTGAGCTTGGTTTCTGTGGGTTCTTCTTTAATTAACTTACTGTCTCCATGTAGTAAAAATAGCATCACTTCCATTTGTTATCTGTCAAAGCGCAGTGACTTGGTTCAGTATTAGCTGAGCCTTTCCAAAAACTCACTGACTGAAAGAGTGTATTGGAAAACGTATAACATAATACAGTCTGTTGTGAAATTGCGCATTATGTCCCAAACTTAAATGCACAGAGTTAATGGAAGTCCTCATTATGTTGTTGTTTATCAGTTATCCTCCATGTCAGACTCAATATTGTGTTTTGTCATTCAACCAGTCAAAGAATGACAATCTAATTATTTGCTATGTTTACATTTCCTTCATGTAAGACACTGGCTGCATTTTACCCCATTCCTTCTCTACAGTCGCTCTGCTTTAAATGTTGATTTAAAGGATTCCCTAAGGCACGTCTGTACATAAAATTACACCGCTCTGAATAGTAATTTGTGTCTGGCATAGTTTTGGTCCATAAAAAGCCTTCAATTACCTGGTTAAAAATTCTTAATATAGTACCAATTCTTCAACTGTCTTTGAACAAACAAATCTAGAAATGTGTAAATGGCTTTTAAGAGATTGTTTACAAAATACAAGATGACTCATGTGCATGTGTGATCCAGGTTTCTGGTTCATCACACTGGTACTGGTGTGATGGTGTGAGCTCTCTAAGCTAAATTAGTTGAGTTGTCACAAATCTTACTCACAGGTAGCTGCTTCAAGTTTATAGACACTAGACAGAGATCAGATAAACTTTTCATTTTCAGCATAAAAACATCAGAGTGAAGGAACATTAACTAAAAGACATTTTTGTGTGAAGATGCTCAGCAAGCAAAATGTCCAGTGATAAACTTTTACTGTCCAAATTTTATATCCCGAATTCTGCTACATTGCCCCTTTTTAGTTAAATTAAGTAATAACGTTTTACTTTTTAGTCGCTGAAACCAAGAGGGAAAATTATGTCTCCCTCATTAATTCAACAATTTATTAAGCCGTGGCCCTCAAAATAGCACTGTACCTCCAAACAGCAGCACTAAATTATTAAATCCACCACATTTAGCACAATGCATCACCACAAAAAGTGCCACTGTCAGAGCTTAATGTCATCCAATATTTTCATTAAATACTGATATCTATGAAAGATTTTGGCTTCAGAGAATTGGAGATCTAATTGTAGCAAGTATACCCTCAGTGTTTCATCCTTGTCTGATCTGTGCTTGCTAATGCCTGTATCTAAATATAATAACAACTAATTTAAAAAGCTCAGCTAACAGGGACTTTTGCTTATCGGAAGACCTAAACAAACAAAACCTAAACAAAAAACAACAACAAAAAAACAAACAGAAGCTGTAAAGTGCTGCACAATGCAAATGCTTCACAAATCAGCACTTCAGTTTTGCATCTACTGAAAGCTCCAACAACGTGTCCTAAAAATCCCACAAGCAGTGGCAGCTTAGCCACAAGCTTTATAAAATGTGCACAATACAAAACACACAGTTTAACTTCGATTGCAGCTTAACTTTCCAATTTGGATTCACTTCTTCATTTTGTAATATAAAAATGGTGAGGCTGCAAAAATGAAAAGAATGTTTGCAAAGAGATTCTTCAACTTTTCAGCCACATGCCGGGAACTAGATAAGGAGAAAATGCCAATTTCAGTGTATCCATGAATTACTCTTTAATTCACAGTTTCACTTTGCCTTCAGACTGAGAGCAGCACAATCAGCCAGTCACCATTCATTTCTCATAGAGCTCAGGCACAAGGGAAACCGGGCCAACATAGGGTCAGACAACAGGCTTCACAGCTCAGATACAGCCAGCTGAGAAGCTGACCACTTTTTGCCAGTAACAAACATATTTCCATAGTTTGAGTTCCTTTTATATACACTGCTCAAAAAAAATTAAAGGAAAACTTGGAAAACCCATCAGATCTCAGTGGAAAAAAAAATGCTGGATATCCACACAGATCAGGCATAACATTATGACCACCTGCCTAATATTGCATTGGTCCCGCTTTTGCTGCCAAAACAGCCCAGACCCATCAAGGCATGGACTCCGCTAGACCATTGAAGGTGTGCTGTGGTATCTGGCACCAAGAAGTCAGCAACAGATCCTTTAAGTCCTGTAAATTGCGAGTTGTAGCCTCCGTGGATCAGATTTATAAGGCCAGCATATCCCACAGATTGCTCGATTGGATTGAGATCTGGGGAATTTGGAGGCCAAATGAACACTTCAAAACTCATTGTTGTGCTCCTCAAAGGTTCCTGAACCATTTTTGCTTTGTGGCAGGCTGAACGAGGCTACAGTCATCCAGGAATATCGTTTCCATGAAAGGGTGTACATGGTCTGCAACAATGCTTAGGTAGGTGGTATGTGCCAAAATAACATCCACGTGGATGGCAGGACCCAAGGTTTGCCTGCAGAACATTGCCCAAAAACATCACACTGCCTCTGCCATCTTGCTTTCTTCCCATAGTGTATCCTGATGCTATGTGTTCCCCAGGTAAGCGACGCACATGGACCTGGATATCCATGTGATGTAAAAGAAAACGTGATTCATCAGACCAGGGCACCTTCTTCCATTGCTCTGTGGTCCATTGTTGGCATTTTCAGCGGTGGACAGGGGACCGGCATGGGCACGCTGATTGTTCTGCAGCATGTAAAAGAAAACATGATTCATTAGACCAGGCCACCTTCTTCTCTTGCTCCGTGGTCCAATTCTGATGCTCACATGCACGTTGTTGGCACTTTCAGCGGTGGACAGGGTCAGCACAGCCCCATACCCAACAAACTGCGATGCACTGCACATTCTGACACCTATCTATCAGAACCAGCATTAACTTTTTGGGGAATTTGAGTTACAACAATTCGTCCATTGGATCAGACCACACGAGCCATGCTTCCCATGTGCATCAGTGAGCCTTAGCTGCCCATGACCCTGTTGCTGATTCACCACTGTTCCTTCCTTTGACCACTGTAAATAGTTACTGACCACTACAAACCAGTAACACCCCAGAAGAGCTGTAGTTTTGGAGATGCTTTGACCCAGTCATCTAGTCATCACAGTTTGGCCCTTGTTAAATTCAAATCCTACTCTTGCTCATTTTTACTACTTCTAACACATCAACTTTAAGGACAAAATGTTCACTTGCTCCCTAATATATCCCACCCACTAACAAGTGCCATAATGAAGAGATAAATGTATGGGAGGCAGAGCCTTCAGCTTTCAGGCCCCTCTTCTGTGGAACCAGCTCCCAGTTTGGATTTGGAAGGCAGGCACCATCTCTATTTTTAAGATTAGACTTAGAACTTTCCTTTTTGATCAAGCTTATAGTTAGGGTTGGATCAGGCGACCCTGAACCACCCCTGCTGCAATAGGCCTAGGGTGCTGGGAGGCTTCCCATGATGCAGTGAGTGTTTCTTCTTTGCTCACCTCTTTTCACTCTGTGAGTTTATACCCCACTGTGCATTAGTTATTATTAATCTTTGGCTTTCTCCCTGTCTCCCTCCCCTCACACCCAACCAGTTGCAGCAGATGTCTCCCCCTCCCTCAGCCTGCTTCTGTCTGAGGTTTTTTCCTGCTAAAAGTGAGTTTTTCCTTCACATTGTTGTCAAGTGCTTATTCATAGGGGGTCGTTTTGATTGTTGGGTTTTTTTTGTAATTATTGTATGGTCTTCAATTGAATCGAATCGAACTGAAATAAATTGAATAAATAGTGTTATTCACTTTACCTGTCAGTGGTCATATTATGCCTTATGAAAATTATCAACCTATAGAGGGCTAAATTCAAAGACACTCTGAAAATCAAAGTGAAAAAAATGATGCAGCAGGCTAGTCCATTTTTCAAAATTTCACTGCAGCAACTCAAAATGGTACTTAGTAGTTTGTATGGCCCCCACATGCTTGTATACATGCCTGATGCCGGGACATGCTCCTAACGAGATGACGGATGGTGTCCTAGGGGAGCTCCTCCCAGATCTGAACCAGGGCATCACTGAGCTCCTGCCTGTCATGATGATCATGACAGTAAATATCAAGGCAGCAGAAATATTTAATTTGCCTGTTCAAAGGACAGCGTTAAATTCAGAGCCTTTTGCAGTGCACATTTGCTTAGACAGTAAAATGACAGTGTGTTCAATTTCAAATATGAATATTTAAGCTCATTTTTTAAGGGCTGTGTTGTTACACTACTGTAAGAAACTTGTCTGGTTATACACAAACAAATAAAATGCATACTGATGTTAACTAAGGTGAAATAACACAGTTTTCTAATAAATCCAAAGACAAGATTAAATTATAATAGCTGTCTGCTGCATCACAAACTTATCTCATGGGTAAAAATGAATTCATAGAGCAAAGTAATGCCCAGACAGTGATCAAAGAGCATGACAAATCAACAGAGAATATGGAGCTGGGTAAGAGTTACGTCAATACGAAGGGTGATGTTTTGGGGCATAACATTTCAAGAAGCCTTCAAGTGTGATAAATGTGTTGAGGAGTGCAGTGTCAGGAGATAGTCTGACATGAAAGACAGCAACACTGGCCAGCTGAGGTGGAAAACAGCAGAACACTGCATTTGATCAGATTTCTTTCAGACGATACTAATCTATCACATGAGGCCTAAATCAGGCATGCCTCTGACACACTCAGGACATGGCCAATCTAAATACTTCATCAATCATGAATAACAACTACCAATCAGTGTAAAAAGAGATAGCAATTTCTACATCCACTTCTACATTCCACCTCTATTCATCCAGGCACCAGCATAACTTATTAGAGTTACCTTTACCCTGGTCTCTGTGTGTTTTCACCACCTTTCTTATGGCAGAACAGCTAACTAAAAAACTCTCCAGTATCTGGCCATTTTTATAAGAAAGTCTGAGAGCGAGAGAAAAAAAAAAAAATATATATATATATATATATATATATATATATATATATATTTGACTTTCTTTCACAGTGCCTCAGATGCATTCCAAAGATGAGGGGGCACAAACCAGCCATGTCCTAGATAAACAGTACCCAGCACTGCATTGAAAGACTCTCAATAGCAGTCAGGTTTACATAATGGCAGACAATGCACAAGGATGAACATCACTTCCAGAACGCCATATGAAAAAAATAAAGGCTGAAAAGTAAACTGCTTGTTATTTTTAAAATAATAATAATTTTTAAAAAAAAACAATGGATGACTTTCTTAACCAAAGAACGGGTTTCAAGATGACTCATAACACACTGGTAATAGCCACTGTAGAATAACATGAAGGTTTTAGTTACTTGGTGAGGGAAATTGTGTTGCATCTATTTCAGGGTTTCATTGTTTTCAGTTTCTGTCTCCAAGAAGGTATCAGGTATAATGCAACACGTGACAAGATCATCTAATTAATGATATGCGCTAAATAAACATTCATGGTAGGAGAATTTTCGTTTAGAATTATTTACCCAACAAAATTATGGCTCCCTTATGAATCATGCCACACTGAGACTGCTGGTTAGAGCTTTTTCCATCCATAAAAGACATGAGTGACATGGGATGTTTGTTTCCTGTTGGTAGGTTGCTAACTGAAATATCACATCAGTCAAGTCTATAAACAGTAATAACAGCTGTTTTGGCAAACTCGTGTAATGGAAGAGAATGGAGTACGAAAAAATATTCATAATTTTATAGTTAATCCCAGTAAAACACAATCCAGAGAAAAATTAATACACTGCCACACCCGTGGTTCACTGATACTTTGAATTAGTACACAATACCCTCCAGCATACAGCACACACAACAGTAGCATCTTGCTGCTTCTCACCATCTTGTTTACCTATTTTTCCTTCTGGGTTGACAGATATTATACAACCACTCACATGTAACCTCTTGGCAATTAACATAGCTAAGATTCACAAAGCATTCTTGTTTAATGAAAAAAGATGCATAGTTGGTAAGATGGCATGCAGTGTGGATCTCTTTTTGAGCAATTATTCAGGAAGACTCCTCCAGATAAGAATGGAGAGAGCAAAAATTATATTCACAAATAGCTCTCCACATAACAATGCTGTGAGAGGGTTTAGGGAACTGGACAAAAGATGAGAGCAATAATTTTGATCAATATAGTCCAATGAATACCATGTCCCTCGTGCGAGGCCCAACTATTACCAGCCTTATCACTGGGAAGAAATAGATTTTGCCACCCTCCATCATGATCTTGGAGGCACCAACCAATTTGCTGTCAAGTCAGTAATCTCTTTGGGAGAGATCAAATCTGCAAGACTTCCTCAACTTGGCTGAAACACACAGCCAAAATGCAAAAGTACTCAGACGTCTTCACTTCAGTCTTTGTAGAGGGAAGTTCGATTAAAGACAATTGTTTCTGCTTGTTTTTAACACCTCTCTGAAATGCAGTCTCACTCAAAACATGTTAGCTGAATACAAATGAACACCAGGAATCTTTTATTCTGGGAACGACAGCACCACAATGACCTGAGTAGTGAATGAGTGAAAAGGATGGATCAACACCCAGCAGAGCACCTTCAGGTTTATAAAGCACCATAAGTGACCTGCCACTCACACAACTTCAGTGGTGAACTAAAGTCACAAAAAACTTCAAACCTTTGTGAAGTATCTAACCGA
Source organism: Pterophyllum scalare (assembly GCA_024447675.2). NCBI lineage: Eukaryota > Metazoa > Chordata > Actinopteri > Cichliformes > Cichlidae > Pterophyllum > Pterophyllum scalare. The sequence continues at coordinate 81,317 of JAMQGT020011552.1, read as the reverse complement.
CGCAAGGACCATTTGTTAATATGGAGCTATGGTCATATACAGTGCTGTGCAAAAATCTTGACGCATCCCTCATTTCCTTATATTTTGCTTCCAAGAAGCCAGACTTTCTTCTCATTTCTTAAAAGTGGTCTTGAACAATAGTTCTCCAGACTTTCGTTAGGTCTTTCACAATTTTTCTTTGAACAGGTTTTTCTTTGCTTTTTCACTTATTTCCTGTCCCATCCTTGCCCCTGACCATTTTCAGAGGAATTATTACATTCTGTTAAGAGACTTAACACTGACCTATGAATTATTCAAGGATAAAAAAAGAAAAATGGAGACCTAAAAAAAAACTATCCACAGCAGATGAACAGTATCTGAACCACAGGCTTTTAAGGTGGCAGTAATTAAACCATTACTTAAAAAGCCATCACTTGACCCAGCTGTCTTAGCTAATTATAGGCAAAAATTCTTGAAAGAGTAGCTGTAAAACAGTTAACTGATTACCTGTGGAAGAATGGTTTCGTTGAAGAGTCTCAGTCAGGTTTCAGAATTCATCACAGTACAGAAACAGCATTAGTGAAGGTTACAAATGATCTTCTTATGGCCTCTGACAATGGACTCATCTCTGTGCTTGTCCTGTTGGACCTCAGTGCAGCTTTTGATACTGTTGATCATAACATTTTATTACAGAGATTAGAGCATGCCATAGGTATTAAAGGTACTGCACTGCAGTGGTTTGAATCATATTTGTCTATTAGATTCTGATTTGTTCATGTAAATGGGGAGTCTTTTTCACACACTAAGGCTATGTTTACACTGCAGCCTGAAGTGACCCAATTCCAATTTTTTGTGAAATCTGATTTTTTTGCGTGGTCATTCACATTTCTAAATATATGTAACTTGTATGCGATCTGTGTGTGTACCACAAACAAACCTAAAAGTGTCCCGCATGCGAGGTAGAGGATGCAATAACATCACACTTAGTGAGCATGCTCAGAGTTTGTTTTTCTTCCCACTTCCGCGTAGTTTGTCAAGTATCAATGACGTGCAGGTCGGATGAATGCGACCTGGCCATACAGACACAGGTCGCATTTGAAAAGATTGGATATGTATCATATTTAGGATCACATATCCAAGTGGCCTGGGTTGCATTTGAAAAAATCGGTTCTGCGTTGTTCAGACTGTCATGAAAAGATCAGATAAAGGTCGCATAAGGGCAAAAAAAATCAGATTTGGGTCACTTTAGGCTGCAGTGCAAATGTAGCCTAAGGTTAATTACGGAGTTCCACAGGGTTCTGTGCTAGGACCAATTTTATTTATTTTATACATGCTTCCCTTAGACAGTGTTATTAGAAGGCATAGCATACTTTTTCATTGCTATGCAGATGATATCCAACTTTATCTATCATGATGTCAGATGACACACACACCAATTAGTTAAACTGCAGAAATTACTTGAAGACATAAAGGCCTGGATGACCTCTAATTTCCTGTTTCTAAATTCAAATAAAACTGAGGATATTGTAAGCGGCCCCACAAACCTTTGAAACACAGTGTGTAACCAGATACTCTGGATGGCATTACCTTGGCCTCCAGTAACACTGTGAGAAATCTTGCAGTAATTTTTGACCAGCATATGTCCTTCAATGCACATATTAAACAAATATGGTGGACTGCTTTCTTGCATTTGCACAATATTTCTAAAATTAGAAACATCCTGACTCAGAGTGATGATGAAAAGCTTTCAGTTGATCAAAAATGCAGCGAGAGTACTGACAGGGACTAGAAAGAGAAAGCATATTTCTCCCATACTGGCTTCTCTTCATTGGCTCCTGTTAAATCCAGAATAGAATTTAAAATCCTTTTTCTCATATATAAGATCTTGATTAATCAGGCCCCATCTTATCTTAAAGACCGCATAGTACCATATTACCCCAATAAAGAACTTTGCTCTGAGACTGCTGGCTTACTTGTGGTTTCTAGGATACTTAAAAGTAGAATGGAAGGCAGAACCTTCAGCTTCTAGGCCCTCTTCTGTGGAACCAGCTCCCAGTTTGGATTCAGAAGACAGGCTCCCTCTCTACTTTTAAGATTAGACTTAAAACTTTACTTTTTTGATCAAGCTTATAGTAAGGGCTGGATCAGGTGATGCTGAACCCTCCCTAAGTTATTCTGCAATAGGCTTAGGCTGCTGGAGGGTTCCCATGATGCACCGAGTGTTTCTTTTTCCCTCACCTCTTTTCACTCTTTATACAGCACTCTGCATTAAACATTAGTTATTATTAATCTCTGGCTCTCTACTACAGTGTGTTATGAAATGCTGCATGCCAGACAGGATAAGGACCCCAATGCAGGACTCGAGATTCAGGAGTAAACTCGAAACACAGCTTTATTGCTGGAAAACTCAGGGAAACAGAACTGGATGGGGCCAGCAGCATAAACTAGTAAACATAATCACGGACAGAAAAACACACAGCAGAGGAACACTATGATGGGAGCACTGACAACCAGGACAATGACAAGGACGCGACAACAAGCAGGGGAAAACTCAGGACTTAAATACATGAGGGCTGATGAGGGAAGTAGACGCATCAGGGAAACACAGGTGAACAACATAATACTAATGATACAAGGAAGTAAAACAGAACACAACAAACGGAGAATAGAAGACTGTCAAAATAAAACGGGAAACAACTAGATGGAGACAGGAATGCGGACTTGACATACAACACTGGGAAAAACCAAAACATAACCTAGAATAGAAACAAAGGAAGATACAAAGGAAAACAAAGTTCAAAACTAAATACAATACGCTGGGTCAAAGGACTCGGGACCATGACACAGTGTGTCTTTTGTCCTGTCTCCCCTCACCCCCCAACTGGTTGTGGCAGATGACTACCCCTCCCTGAGCCTGGTTTTGGCTGCATTTTTTATTTCCTGTTAAAAGCGAGCTTTTCCTTCCCACTGTCATCAAGTGCTTGCTCATAGGGGTTATTTTGATTGTTTGAATTGAATTGAACTGAACTGAATTGAGGGAAGCACGGTGGCGTGGTGGTTAGCACTGCTGCCTCACAGTTAGAATACCATCTGGAAGACCAGGCCCCTCCCTCTCTCTCTGTGTGGAGTTTGCATGTTCTCCATGTGTCTGTGTGGGTTTCCTCCGGGTACACCGGTTTCCTCCCACAGTCCAAAGACATGCACTTACTGGGGTTAGGTTAATTGGAAAATCTAAATTGCCCATAGGTATGAATGTGAGTGTGGATGTTGTCTGTCTCTCTGTGTTGGCCCTGCGACAGGCTGGTGACCTGTACAGGGTGTACCCTGCTTCTTGCCCTGTGTCAGATGGGATAGGCTCCAGCCCCCCGAACAGGATAAGCAGAAGTGAATGGATGGATGAATTGAATTGAACTGAACTGTGGTCCTTAAGAAATAGGAAGAAGTCCAGCAAAGACTTGACACAGGATCTGTGAGATGCATCTGATCCTTCAGTTAATCAATGTATTACTTGCCAAAGCCTCATCAGAAAAAATCTCAGTCAAATGGTCAAGGAGCGGAAAAAGGAGAGAAAAGGGAGAAAAGCTTGGGGTATGCCAAATCACACAAGAAAATGGACTGGAAATCAGTAGAAACAGATCTTATAGAGTATTGGATCCAATTTTTTAAATTTCTGGTTCAAACCATCATCAATATGTACAGAGCAGGTTAGGAGAGTTACTGCTTGGGGTTGCATTTCAGCCAGTGGTATTGTGGATCTTGTCAAATTTAATTAAATTATGAACACAGAAAAGATTTTGATCCATCAAACAATACACAAGCTTGGACAACTATTCCTGATGACTACATCAAGAAATTACTAAAAAGCTTGCCGAAGCGAGTTCGGGCTGTGTTGAAGAATACAAGTGGTAATACTATGAGCTGGAAACTCATTAGAATTGTATAAACTCTGTTTCTGCCTTATAAACTGTATTTCTATGTATGTTTGCACATTTCAATAACATGCAGCAACTATTTCATTTTCCAAGTAAAATATAAAGAAATGAAGGGTGGGTCGAGACTTGTATACAACAATCTATAATTCTTATTTTTTGATTATTCTAGCATAATACACTACAGTCTGTATTTTCTTTCTTTTGATACATAGTGATCATCTATAAATTACACACCAAAGCAACAAATGTAAAGTATGCTATACAGAAATTAAAATGCCTATATTCATTTTTTCCAGTATATAACGCCTCATAATATGAGTAAAACATGTTCTTCCTTTTATTTTTGAAGCTTATGTTATTCTCCGTTATCCCCTCTCCCAACCAAACAGTATGTGTACCAATATGAACATGGATTTTTTATTCTGTATTCTGTGTCCTTCACCTGCATACTGCCTCAAAAAGAAAGAAGCCGCTTTCTTGCTGAGGACCTACTCACACAGCTGAAGTATTCTCTTTCCTTCTTTTGCTCTCTGACTGACTACATTTCAGTATTCCTCTAATGAAAAACACAAATTCTTGTGTACCTGATTTGTAAACAAATAAAAAAAAAAGGCACGGATCACACAAGCTTGCAAGTTACATGGAACAACAAAATTATAAAATTCTTCACAGCAGCCTGCAGTCTAAATTAATTTTAAGACATTTCACACTCAATACAATTTCAAAGCTTAGGTTTATTTAAAAGAAAAAAAATGTTTTTTTAAAGTTTTCTGTTGATGTTTGCACCGCTCCAAGCATTCTGCATGTCAGATGGGCAGATTCTCACTTGGCAACACTGAGAAATGGCAACTCAGCTCTCCCACTGCAAAACCCCGTGGGAATGGAGAGGGAAAGAAAACAGAAAATGTCTCTTCATTTCTAAGATTTCAGAGGCCAGAAAATATATTTAATGAGACTTTGTGTTGTTTCGCTGAGCAGCAAAAAACACACTTTAGATTGTGCTGCCAAATGCCTTTTGGAATAGGCTAGGGTCAAGAAATATAGAAGAAAATGCACACACTGCTCTTAAAACTGTATTTTAAACACACTAAGACCTTGAGGATATGTTACTAAAGATAACTATTAAAAGAAATTCATAAAGTCCACTGTCATTATTTGGACAGAATAAATCATGGCTCCCAAACAAAACTGTTATGCAGCTACAGGGGTTGGACAATGAAACTGAAACACCTGGTTTTAGACCACAATAATTTATTAGTATGGTGTAGGGCCTCCTTTTGCGGCCAATACAGCGTCAATTCATCTTGGGAATGACATATACAAGTCCTGCACAGTGGTCAGAGGGATTTTAAGCCATTCTTCTTGCAGGATAGTGGCCAGGTCACGACGTGATGCTGGTGGAGGAAAACGTTTCCTGACTCGCTCCTCCAAAACACCCCAAAGGGGCTCAATAATATTTAGATCTGGTGACTGTGCAGGCCATGGGAGATGTTGAACTTCACTTTCATGTTCATCAAACCAATCTTTTACCAGTCTTGCTGTGTGTATTGGTGCATTGTCATCCTGATACACGGCACCGCTTTCAGGATACAATGTTTGAACCACTGGATGCACATGGTCCTCCAGAATGGTTCGGTAGTCCTTGGCAGTGATGCGCCCATCTAGCACAAGTATTGGGCCAAGGGAATGCCATGATATGGCAGCCCAAACCATCACCGATCCACCCCCATGCTTCATTCTGGGTATGCAACAGTCTGGGTGGTACGCTTCTTTGGGGCTTCGCCACACCGTAACTCTCCCAGATGTGGGGAAAACAGTAAAGGTGGACTCATCAGAGAACAATACATGTTTCACATTGTCCACAGCCCAAGATTTGCGCTCCTTGCACCATTGAAACCGAAGTTTGGCATTGACACGAGTGACCAAAGGTTTGGCTATTGCAGCCCGGCCGTGTATGTTGACCCTGTGGAGCTCCCGACGGACAGTTTTGGTGGAAACAGGAGAGTTGAGGTGCACATTTAATTCTGCCGTGGTTTGGGCAGCCATGGTTTTATGTTTTTTGAATACAATCCTGGTTAGCACCCGAACATCCCTTTCAGACAGCTTCCTCTTGCGTCCACAGTTAATCCTGTTGGATGTGGTTTGTCCTTCTTGGTGGTATGCTGACATTACCCTGGATACCGTGGCTCTTGATACATCGCAAAGACTTGCTGTCTTGGTCACAGATGCACCAGCAGGACGTGCACCAACAATTTGTCCTCTTTTGAACTCTGGTATCTCACCCATAATGTTGTGTGCATTGCAATATTTTGAGCAAAACTGTGCTCTTACCCTGCTAATTGAACCTTCACACTCTGCTCTTACTGGTGCAATGTGCAATTAATGAAGACTGGCCACTAGGCTGGTCCAATTTAGCCATGAAACCTCCCACACTAAAATGACAGGTGTTTCAGTTTCATTGTCCAACCCCTGTATGTGAATAATGTACCTTTCTTTGGCTTCTATATTCAGAGTACAATTGTATCCGACAGGCTGTACGTGCACCATGGTTGCGGCTCTAAAATGAAACTGTTGTTCGTATCAGCTTCCTAATTGTGTATAGAAAGGCTTGGAGCCCACGGGGTGCATTTCATATGCCTCTGTGCAATCCCTTAACTCTATTGACAAGGACAGATCTACCCAGTAGCTTTTGGCAGGCACACTTCAAAAAAAGAGTGGCACTATTAAGAGTAGAAAATCAAAAGGATATAAAATACAACATATGGGCGACACTGAGGACACTTTCAGATTTATTTTACAAGTTTGTAAAGATTTACTTTAAAGCAGTGAGGACATAAAGGGTGAGGATGTTTCAGCAGAATACTTGCCAAGAACTCAGAACAGCTGCAGTGATGGTGAGGTTTGGTGACAAGGGTGCAAGCAGAGCGCTGTGATGTAGATCTAGTCAGAGCCCAAGCAATATTTTCCTGAAGAGTGAGTATCTAAACAGTTCCCTAAACTCTGGCAGCATCCAAGACTAACATGCTTATACATGTAAAAGTCTGAATTTATTCAATCTTGGCCCTTCGGGGCAACAGTCAGCTTTTCAAGGTTTCTGGTGTAGCCTGCAGATATCCAGGCCATGAGTTTTGTGTTTGTCTGCAGCTTGCTTGCAAGGGGGAAAAAAAGCATATAAAAGCCAAATCATTGCCAGACGACAGGCAATGGTTATTCAATGTATTTCAGCAAATGCAGTCCATCTTTCATGCCAGGTAAATCAGTCAAAGTAGTAGCTGACTGATTTACCTTCAGGCAACTACAACAGAACTATGGCAGAAACCAGAAAGCTTCTGGCAAAAAAATATAATGTCCCTTTCCACAGATTTTATAAAGTCATATACATAATATGCTTATAGACTTTAGAATGCATTATTGTATATCTCCATAAGTACCTGGCAAACCTTCATATTGCATGTACAAAATGTACATGAAGGTTGCACGCATATGTGAACTGATTAACTGGTTGGACAGGCAGATGATTCTAATGCAGGGAAGCTGTGTTTAAAAATAAAACTAAGGAGAGAAGAATAGAGGATGTCAAATGAATACAAAGAGGCTAAAAACAGCAGGTTTTCTGTAAGAATGTCAACACAATCTCACCATGCAAAAAAAAAAAAAAACTAGAATCTGTAACGATGATGACTAAATATGGAGATTAAAGCAACTCCTCCTCCTTTCTCAATGTCCCATTCAGACAGAGCAGATGAGAGTTACACCAGATGTGTCATATAGGAAGGTGTTTTTCTACAAATTGGATGATTAACAGAGCAGTGCAGCCAGCACTGAGACATTTGGCTGTGGGACGCAGCTCAGTGAAGAATGATTGGCTTTGAGGGCCAGGGGAGCAGATGGGATGGGGGGCATAGAGCTGGACTAAAAGACTGAGTGTGCCTACTTGGTTCTCCATCAGAATATCACTTCTATACCGGTCTGTTGGTGCCTCTTAAAACAAGAGGCACTCCTCATATACAAAAAGAGCTATTTCTGTATTGGCAGTGACTTGTTCTTCATCGGAAGTTATCTCCGCCTTTAGCTCCACCCTCTTAACATTAATTATGCAGCTCAATGCAGCACTCCAAATCCCTACTGCAGCTCACCCACACTACAATACTCTACTGCTTTCTCCCACTCTCTCTGTCTCTGTCACAAACACACCCCACAAATGAGTATTTCTCTCTCTTTATGTACAAGACTACATTTTCAGCACTCCCTAGACAAAGACAGCTTTTTCCTTCATGCATTACCTTGTGAATACAGCCATGACAGAAGCAATTCTCTCTTCCTTTTTTCAGATTTCATATTAAAATTGATTAAATGTGCAAAACACATGTAGGTTGATCAATGGATTCCTAAACCACTCTTTTAATCTTTTGCACCTAATGTCCTCCTGAATGAAACATGACAATCTAGCAGTACAGTAAGCATATGATGTGAATGGAAACATTTATAATGATTATGAATTGTATTACTATCTTTAGTTGCAGTGTGACTCACAAGTAGCTCGTATTTACATTGTGACAATTCCAAAGCCTAGTGCTGATTTCAGTGCAAATCAGAAGCAAACACAATCTGATGTGGTGAGGAAACACACTTAATAGCTCAAACACCTGTCTGGCAAGGTGTAATTGACTCAACTACTCCTGAGCACAATCACATCATGTCACAGGAAGCAGAGAGAGTCCACACTACGCAATCTGAATCAGCCACATCAGCAAAGTAGAGGGAAACCAGAGAGCATACAACGGGGGAACACTCCAGCCAACCACCCCCCAGGGTAGGCAGTGGGATGGAAACGATGCAACTGTTTATGAAAGCAGAAGCAAGCTTCTCTTTCGCTTCCTAGAGCTTTTCGCATGAATAAGATTCCTTTTACATCTGCATGCATGTGTTTATGTGTGCAAGTGCATGTGCTTGTGTGTGACAGTGAGAGAGTATTACTTGGCTGGCCAAAAGCTGTATAATTAATCCAACAGAACTTAAGTGTGAGGCTACAGTTTGAGTTCTTCATGTATACTGTACACTGCCAGACATTAGACTGACTGAAGAGTGTTTTTTTTTTCTTTTTGTACAAGCCCACATTAGATGAAGGGCTTAGGAGTTATTTGTGGGATCGTTACTTCACATCTGCCATGCATGGCTTCATCAACAAAATGTCAAACCAAAGGAATACAAACACCAAATATTTAAATGTTCGTGCAGGTTGCCTCCCTATTGTTGTTGTTTCAATAAATTCAATAGTGTTCACCTATGTTTGCAAAGATGCTACCTCTTTAACAAAGGCAAACAGTGAGGCTGATGTTCCTAATGAGGAAAACGTGGCCAGAGAAGGTGGGATCATTCAGCCGGTACCCAGCAAAGTGAATGTGTTATATGCTTACATAATCCAGGGAGACTGTGAATTGACTACTCCCTCTCTCTACACGACAACGTGCTAGCAGGAGTAGGTTGGCTGTTTTGTCATGTTCACCATCTTTTCATCGCTCTTTAAAAATTCCTGCATCACCACATGTCAAGAATGAACAAGGAAGGGTGAAAAGCATTTTGTGAGGTTGCTGTTCTTCAGCAGGCAGCCCCCTATGCTGTGCAGCTCTGCTGCTGCAGGGGTCTTTTCAGTGCATGGAACCGGATGGCGAACAGAGAACACAGCGGGGGCTGGGCACTGCAATGTACTGCAGTGCTCGTAGCTCTGCTATGCACACCCACTCTCTTCCATTCTTGCTCTACCTCTGACAATCTCTCAATCTCCTACTCTATCTCTCTACCCCTCTCTGGCCAACGCTTGTATCATTTGTCTTGCTTCATCTCTTCTCTTCTTCTCTTCTCATTTGTTATGTGCTTTTCTTGCCTGCCTCTCTCAACACTCTTAAGGTTGACTGTAATCAATATTTCCCTTGCTGTATCTGATATTGTTCATTTAAACTACCCTGCCCTCTGTTACTCACATGCACACAGACATGCACACCTATAAAACACATTTACACAAATATGTGCATATATACAGCCAAAAACATTTACCAGGAGAGTTACGTTAGCTTTCCCCTAACCACATCATTGCAGCCTTGCTTTTTACTCTAAACAGAGTAGAGTAACTACAATTTACATCCCTATATTAGCAGGATAAGTACACATACACACACAGTTATACTGTTATTGATCATTTGCTGTGTTTATCAAGGTGTCCTTCTAGCATCCCCAAGAGTGACTGATTACCTTAAACATCTCCAGCCACCTCTATTTTAATCCGAACAATCTAAACAAAATAGTTAGTTAGAATAGGTGAGTTTTTACAGCACCTCTTCTTATCCTGACATGGCCAGTTTTGAGATTATTGCTAAATGTACAGTAACAGCCGTTGCTGCTTCGCTATGTTGCCTCCACCATCATTTACAGGGGCACACTAAACACCCATGCCGCACAGCATGGGACACAGGATGTCACGCTTGGAGGATGAGCAATGACAAGCCCAGCAGCTGGTCCCTTCCCCCAGAAACTTCACAACTGTTAGAAACAGTTACACTAATGACTTATACATAGTGTCTACAAAGTTATCAAGAGAAACCTTCACTGCAATTTATTTATGAAACAAGGCACCTCTTTTCAAGTATTTACATAAATAAATACTAGAACATGACCAGAACTGTTTTTGCTGTGATTCTACATTATAAAGGTATTTCTGTTTAAACCAGTTATTCTATCGAATGGGAAAAGATTAAACATCCCCCCATTTTCACACTGTCCATTTACCTTAAAGATGCCATCTACTTCTTGGAATGGTGAGGGGTTTCATTTCCGTTTCCCATTAAAGAGCATAAGTTTCTAATCATTACTTCCTGAATGAGTTTTACAGTCTGCCAGCAGCATCCTGCAGAGACACTTGTCTGGTCGCTTCATGAAACAAAGCTCTGTGTCACAGCAGGTGTCAGAACCATATGAAGAAAAGTCATTGAATGTAATTTTCAGTTTTTGCAAGTGATTTTTAGAAAACATAATTAATTTCTAGCCACTATTAACAGGAACGATGTATTGTTTCTCTTTTAATAACACTGTCATTTGAATTTTGGATGATCACTCAATAAATCCATGTAAAACCGATTTGTCAAGCTTGAAATATCTTGCTGCTGCAGTAGGTTTGATGTGTCATTCTAAGTGCAATGAAAAGGAAGGCTGAACAAAACCTCAGTGCTGACACTTCCACCTGGAGCATATAGCAATAATACAGGTAGACAAGGCCAAAACAACGTTTTTCAAAATGAAAGAGTAAAGAACTCACATTTCAGTTCCTTCACAAAAACACAGTTAAGATGAAGTGTGCTCTAGGAGAGGGGAGGTGCATGAATAATGAAAAATGTTTTCTTCATGTCTGAAAATGTCTGAAAATTAAAAAGCAAAACCACGCAGCCAAGGGAAATATCATATAAGGGTTTGAAAATTTAACCAGGCAGGGTATTGCATCTGCTAACCACACATAGTCACAAATGCCCATTAGCCTTCATTAAACACTGGTTTATTTGAAACTTTACAAAGCAAGACCTTGGAAACAGTCCCTGCTATGTGCACTGTCCATGGTGCTGAAACAGATTAGATTTTCTTCCCAACCCTCTCTGTATCCCTGCATAACAAAATCTTGAATAACTGAAACATAATCCATACTTTAGTTGCATTTATATGTACGTCTCACGCTTATGGCTACTATCACATGTAAAAGGTATGAGCCTCACTTCTGTTATGAAAACACCAAACAATACTCATCCAGTATTTTCAGCATGCTCACACTTAACACACTAAGTCCATGCATTATTCTTCATTGCTCTGCAGCAGGCCAGTGTTCACAGACATTTTCAGCAAAGAAAACACACAGTGCCCACTGCTGGACAACATCACATCTTCATTCACCAATGATGAAGGTCAGATTTACATAAAAGACAGGGAGATATAATTAATAAACTGCATTTGCTGTTTAAAAAAAAAGAAAAAAGATAATGAAATAATAAATTTGAAAACACATAATAATGAATTACCCTTAACTGTAAATCAACTTACTTTCCTTTGTTGATTGTGCTATTTTTTACAATTGTGATAAACCATACCTTCAGTATTTTTAATATCCCACAAATATAATAATATTATTTCTATCTTTCTTGTGTTCCCCTCTGTTACACTTTATTCAGTTCAGCCAATCAGAGAGCCTACTTTTGCTGCAGGCTTAGACTGGAGGAAGTCCCAGAGCTCCGGATAAACCAAACAAAAACTAATCGCCAGTCTCAAACACTATCAGAGCCAATTCAAACTGTTATCTAAGCAACCCCACTGACACCCAGAGTACACAATGAGAGCATACAGGACAAAATTATAAAGGGCTGACATAGTCCTTTTAATCACACCAAGCTTATCACAGTGCCGCTATTAACAATTTAAGTGCCAAAACTTCACTTATCCCAAACAGGGATAGGAAAAAACAAGGTAAAACGGTGAGAGCAAATTTGGAAAGCTGGTAGCTGGCTTGGTTGCTTCAGCCTGGCACTGGCTGGCTGCTGAGGCAGTTCTGCACAGGGATATAATGGGATACTGCAGCACTAGAGAACCGTGTGCACAGAAACTTGCCTAGGAGCATCAGGGAGTCCCACACTAGCTTCCCCCCACCCCCTCTCTCTCTCTCTCTCTTCCCCTGCCTCTCCCTCTGCTTTTCCATTAAACATGATGCAAAAATAAAAAATGAAACAAACAGAGATCCATGTATGTATCTCTAAATGGAACTGCATGTGAAAAACTGAAGGAAAACAGCAGAGACGCTCACTAACAATGAACACAAAAAACAACTTCAGAAGTGAAATATTCAAGCATGCTTGCAGAATGAGAATGCAGCTGCTTACCTTTTGTGCAGGTTGCTCTTTCCTGGACACCGAGGTCTTCCCCTTCTCTGCAGATTCCGAGATACTTTGAGATAGAGAGAGAAATAATCAATCTCCTCTTACTTGCTCTTATTTCCAATTTCAGAATTAGAAAGTCAGGAGTCTAACACAGCAGTGTAGACACACCTTTACTCTGTCTTTACTATGTAAACTCTCCCACATACACACACAGACTCAAATGCACCCCAAGACTTGGGTACTCAAATTGATAAAGATCTGCTCAGGGGAGGGATAACTACACACACTCACACACTGCAGTTTTTTTCTTTCTCTCGCTCAGTCGCTCTGCTGCTTTTTTTTCCCTGCTGTCTTTGCCTGCACTGCTTCCTGATTGGCTAAACTGCTCTTCAATAACATAAGCTCTCCTCTTTAATTGGAAGGGGGCCAGTTATGTGGTGCACCAGAAGCCCTCCCGCCCAGCTCATCTTTTTTTTTTTTTTTTTACCCCTAAGTGTCTGCGGAGAAGAATGCTGAGCTCTGCAATTTCATATGCACTGAGCAAAGAAAAAAAGGAATATGTGTGTGTGTGGGAGAGAAAAGGAGTGAGAATGAGAATAAGGGTGAGCAGCAGAGGCGAGTCTGCAGTGGGACAAGCAGACGCTGCATGGGAACAAAGAGACAAGAGGGCTTTAAGGTGAAGTGAGAACATATTTAGTTGCACAGTCCAGCACCAGCAGCAACTTGACTGTCACAGCAGGTCAGATGAAGGGAGATTTCCCCGTGCTCACTGCAGCACAGCTAGGTGGCTCTGCTGCAGTGTGGAGTCTAATTTCCAGGCAAGAAGGGGGATGGGAAGAGAGCAGGAGGAGGAGGAGAGCGGAGGCTGGGTGCAGTGATACCAAAGTCTTCCAGCCAGCCTGGATATATGGGAGGAAATGGGCAGCCAGCCGCAGTGTGCACATCAGTTAATGCCTTTTCGTCATGAATTATTGAAAGTGCCCCAAAGGAGAATGGGAAGCTAGCAGGCAGCACACTGTTCAAGCAGTCTCACCACTACTGGCATTCATGATAATTATCACCTGAAGTGAATATCATTGCATTTTTAGATGAAGCCCCCTTTAGTTACTTCAATAAAATATCTTGAATGGGAAAATGTGTCTCATTACCTCTCTTCTATCCACTTGAATTTCATCATGTGTTAAAAGGCTTTCCCATGCTGGAGAAAATGGATGTGCAGGATTGACTTTGTGGTGTCAGATTCCCCGCTCTCTTTCATTCACATCTGGTCCATTGTTCCTCAGCTGCATTCAAGTTCAATACCCCAGCAGATCAATAATGAATCATACAAAACCTTGACCATTTGGAGTGGATATAACGAGCACTCCAGAAGTTATGCAATGACCACAGAGAAAGGCACTGTTTGTTCAACCAACAATGTCAATGCCTAGAAAGAATGGGCAGATAATGAGATACCTGATGCTTTAGGCTCAGTGCCCTGGTATAAAATACCATATGGGATTTTAAACTAAGAGACAGTGTAACAAAACACAGCCTCATCTTAATTTAGTGATAAATCTAGATTCAAATGTTTTGGAAGTAGCCTCAAAAGTGACTGCAAAAGGGACCTATAACAATGCCACTACCAGCGGACATGAATTCATGTGGTTTCAGTTGATTCTGATTTGCAAAAAAGAAGCTTTATTTCCATTTAATAGAGAACATAACATTTTTCCAACTAAAAAAAAAAATCACCTTGGCTTCTTACTGTGAAAGTAATATACAAAAGCGCATCAGCATAACAACAATCGACATATCCATCAATCATCTGCGTCTGTTTTCCTTCATCACTGTGGTCTCTGCTTTCTCAGGAAGGCTATAGACTGTGATGGAGATGTTTGTTTGATCGAAGACCTGTTCCAGTATCTCCGACACTCTTGCCCACTCGAGTCGATCCAGACCACAGCCAATACTGTCAGAGAAATAGATAAACCATTTAATCGCTGCAGCTGCTTAATAAATGCAGTGGATTTCAAAGTTCATGTGTCAATTAAGCATCACAAAATAAAAAATTATACAAACCGAGGCATTGATATTCTTGTTACTTGGTTCTTTAGACAGTGTGACTTCATGTCCACCAGGCTCTGTCTCAAGCTATCATAAGTGGGTTTCTGGCTTGCCTTTTTCTTTGTGATCTACAATAAAGTAATAGGAAAGCAAGACTTAAATTATGTTGACCACAACAACTTTTGAATAAATCATCTTAATTTGTCTTAAAGTGTACATCTAGTGTGTTTTAATCAACTGCTACTTCTTTACCAGATAATAGACAAAACGTCCATCTCCGTTTAGTACGGCACACTGTCCTGTCACTTTTTCTGTTTGGATTAAGAAAAAAAAATTATATATATATATATATATATAAAGATAAAGATAATGCCCACATTAGAACAACACCTGATACAAACATGATTCATAAATCCTTATAACCTCACTGGGAGACAAAAACAAAAGTTAGAAACTGCATTTGTTAAGTTTACAAGCCTATTAACCAGACACTGCTGTGGCACAAAGTGTTTGGGCCCTATCTTACTCAAACATCTTACCCAATCTAACCAGTGCCAAGCCAATTGATGTAAGGCCTTGTCTGATAGAAAGTACTGTTGAGGGAACTTTAAAAAAAAGGGGGGGCGCTACCACTGTTGGCCTTTTGAATCCACTATCATGTTATTATTAAGCATTTTTGAATTTATATAGCAAAAAAACAGCAACACTTGTTCATGTACAGTCAGTGTTACACCATCATAGCTCATCTGTGACTGTATGACTGTACATCTATCAATTTCTATTCAGAGGCACTATTGTGACAAACCATTGTTAACAATCCATTGGAAACTAAAAATAAAGTTTCCAGACCAATGTTACATGTCCACAAGATCTATCAGTGCCTCACAATGCATTCTAGTATCTTCATGCTTCATTTGGAGAGACTCTGCATGAAGCTGGCTGCTCTTTATATGAATAACACTGTGGTCCAGGCTTCTTTATGCAAAATAGTGGCATGCAGCGCAACACCACCTCTGAACACTTCCCAAAAATTTCAGACTAATCATTGTTGAGTTAAAGCAGAGACAAATTCTGCAACTGCATGGCTTAAACTTTGCCTCAAATGTTCTCAGAAACACACAAGAGATATTTCTGAGACATAAGAGAAAGTGTCCAAGTTAGTCCTGTTTGAAATCTCTGAGCAGACACAGTTTACAAAAAGAAATTATCCAGTCAAGTGTAGCTGGGTGTTTGCACAGGTTTAGGAGGTTATACATGAGGAAGAGCACCTGACAATCATCCATTGTGGCACTGCCTAGTGGCACGCCCAACGAGAATTCAAATACATATATAATTCATGTTTGCGCATTTGTCATATGATACCAGATTGACTTTATACAACACTAAATGCATCTGGAAGAATCTGGGTTAAATTTGTACATCAAGAATATTGTGTACATCAAGTCAGATAGAATATATATCAGTGTGATATTATCAGACAAAAAAAAAAAATCTAAGCCTGTAACAAAACGAAAGTGAACGAGGAGAAGGTTAAGGTTTTCTGTGCTGAGTAGAATGATCACAAGACATCTCTTCATCCCTGATGAATCTTTAATAAAAGGGTTGACTCACTTTGCTCTTTTAATTCCTTCACCCCTTGGAACTCTTGTTTGAACCTCACTGCTATACCTGCCCCCATGCGGCAGTCCTCACTGATGCAGTGAGCCAGAGACTCGTCCTTAGGACAGGAGAACAGGTTCCCGGTGACATAATTCAGCCTCCACTTGTCTACTGCAGGCTAACCAGGAGGGGGCGACATTAGATAATGTGGTGGAGCATAACGACGCACCAACAAATTAACACTGGAGTCTGGAAAGAGAAACAGTCACATAAACTAAACTTTACCTTAACTGTGTCGATGCTGGTCGACGTCTCAGGTTTAAAAGACATTGACGACCGAGAGTAAAGCACTTGTAGGGCGGCTTTATTGACTGTAAAGAGTATTGAACACACATTAAAACAACGCGGGATTATCGGCATTCACTTTGTACTGGAAGACTCGCTTACTAGTTTACCGTACGTTAATACAGTCGCTCGTATAACTTACAAACTGCTGACTGCAGAAAGCTGCTTTATTTACATACCTAAGACACTGCTCCGTAGGCTAGTTGATGTGGAGCAAGCGCTTACATTACAGATCTCGTGAGAAAAGGCGAGACTTTGTGGAGGTGCCACACCTTCGGAGTGACTGAAGGCTTATGGTAAATATGCAGAGCGAATAATTTAACTTTTTCATCAGAATAATTACAAAATAATAATAATAGAAAACTCTTTTTTTTTACCAGAATACACTAATCTTTATGTTTAAAAGTCTTTTATTCAATGCCTATGAATTTTGGTGGTCTTAATTAGTTAATGGAATTCATACAATGACATTTATTGTGGTTTATTAGTATGTTTATTGAAGATCTTTTATGCTTATATTATTACACATAAGAAAATACAGCAAGGGCAGAAAACCAAAACCTACATCATGATAGGCAACAATAAATAAGGTCACAACTGCAAAGCATGTGAAAATCTGGAAGCTAAACCACAATCTCAGCACTGTTCTGGAGATATATCTTAATATGATATAACAGCATTAAACAGTATCAGTGTATTATTTTATATACAGTACCAGTCAAAAGTTTGGGCACACCTTCTCATTCAGTGGTTTTTCATTATCGTAAATTAAACTATGAAGAAATACATATGGATTTATTAGTAAATTATTCACAAACAAAAAAGTGTTAAATAAACCAGAATATGTTTTATAGTTTAGATTCTTCTGAATTTCTTGCCCTCTTAATGTGCTTGAGACCATCAGTTGTCAGTGAATAATCCATATTATGGCAAGAACTACTCAACTAAGTAAAGATAAATGTCAATCCAAGATTACTTTAAGAAATGAAAGTCAGTCAATCTGAAAAAATGTCAAGAACTTTCAAAGTATCCTCAAGTGCAGTCTCAAAGACAATCAAACATTATGATGAAACTGGCTCTCATCAGGACCGCCCAGGAAAGGAAGACCAAGACTTACCTCTGTTACACAGGACAAGTTCCTCAGAGTTACCGACCTCAGAAACCACAAGTTAACAGCACCCCAGGTAATAGCCAACCTAAATGCTTCACAGACTTCAAGTAGCACACACATCTCAACATCAGCTGTTCAGAAGATATTTTTGGTTCCAAACACCATGTCTTTGTAAGACACAAAAGGTGATCAGATGGTTTCTACATGTGTAGTTCCCATCGTGAAGTATGGAGGGTGCTTCGCTGGTGACACTCCTTTATTTAAAATCAAAGGCACACTTAACCAGCATGGCTACCGCACCATTCTGCAGCAACATGCGATCACATCTGGTTTGCGCTTAGTGGGACCATCATTTGTTTTTCTACAGGATCATGACCCCAAACACACCTCCAGGCTGTGTAAGGGTTATTTGAGCAAGAAAGAGGGTGATGGAGTGTTGTGTCAGGTGACCTGGCCTCTACAATCACCTGGTCTAAACCCAATTGAGATGATTTGGGATGAGTTGGACCACAGAGTGAAGGCAGAACAGCCAAACGTGCTCAGCACCTCTGGGGACTCCTTCAAGACTGCTGGAAAACCATTTCAGGTGATTACCTCATGAAGCTGATTGAGAGACTGCCAAGAGTGTGCAAAGCTGTAATCAAAGCAAAAGGTGCCGACTTTGAAGAATCTAAAATCAAAAACATATTTTGGTGTGTTTAACACCTTTAAGCTTACTACATGATTCCTTGTGTGTTCCTTCATAGTCTGGATGACTCCAGTATTAATTTACAATGTAGTGGGGAAAAAAACGAAAATAAACACATTGAATGAGAAGGTGTGTCCAAACTTTTGACTGGTACTGTACGTACAAACTGCAGTAGTCGCAAAATCACAACATCAAAAGTCACACATGAGGATTGTGTATGACAGATTGACAGTCTGTGTTCCAGCCTAGAAGTCCGCACTGCGTCGTCGCTCACTGAGCCAGTCTCCAGGGTTGACATCCATCTGCAGCATTTTCATCACCCACTTGTCCCTCCGTGCTCCATCGATGAACTCATCCAGTGAGAGCTCCCCTAAGTGACAGAGGACAGTTGTTCTGTGGGTTATACTTTTAGTATAAATTTCTTAATTCCTGAATTTATAATTTTGCCAGACAGATGACCATTGTAAAGCTTGTACCCATGCAACAATTAATACACATTCAGTTTTACATGAGTGCTTTACAAGGCCATCACAGCAGAAGTTTTAAATGACCCATGGAACCTTTCAAGCTGTCAGAAACCATTACAGACACTCACCATCCCCATTTTCATCAACCAGCTCAAATATCCGGTCAACCACTTGGTCTGGGGTCAGCAGATTACATTCTTCATCCAGCTCTCCATGGCAGGCTTTCTTCAGCCGATAAATAGACTGAGTAACAGAAAAGGGTGTTACATGGTTCCTTCGCTGACTACAACTCTTTACAGCTGACTGATTGAGCACTTTATATTCTTTAAAATGTTATAGATTTACATAGCAATAATGCAGTATACATGGGGACTATAAAATAGTAAGCATTACCTCCACAATTTCTAGAAGCTCTGTTTTGTCGATGCACCCGCTTCCATCTTTATCATACATTTTGAATGTCCATTTTAGTTTATGCTCCAATTTTCCCCGAAGGACTAAGTTCAAAGCTGCCACATACTCCAAGAAATCAATTGTGTTGTCCTGTGTACACAAGAAGTTCAAAGGTTATGAAGGACCTAAATGTTTACATCCTTTGACAATTTAAATGTCTGTATTGCAGTATGCTGAGAATAGTCTAATGGCAGTCAAAAATATATGCAAGTGCACCTAATTATTTTTCATAATTAATTAGAAAATCATTTCAGGGTGGACCTTAACCTGTCAGAGAATGGAGAAAATGATCCATCATTTCTAAAACCAAGCTGAAACAGTTTGCTTGTTTTACTATTCTCATTTCTGAACCTGGTGCATAAACATTTCTGACATTTTTTTTCCTTGTCAGCCATAAAAATTGCTACAAGTGATTTTTCTGCCCTTCAACTAATAAAATACGTTTGATAATGGGCAACAGCTGAAAGAGTAAAAATAATCCTTCCACGCAACAAATATTTACTAATACCTTCTCCTCTTGTGTAGTTAGTTAACAATATTAAAATGAGACAGAAGTTTGTACTTACTCCATTTTTGTCAAACGCTCGAAACATGTTTTCAATATAATCTGCAGCCTCCTTGTTATGAGTAACACCAAAAAAACTCTTGAATTCATGCATGAACAGAGTTCCACTTGGGCATTCCACAACAAATTTTTTGTACCATTCCTGCAGCTCCGCCACATCAATCTCCTTGTCTTGGTCGCTATCTTCGCTCAGGCGTTGACCCATGATGGTAATATTTTTATTAACTCCCCAAAAACACTGATATTAGTTCTTACATTTCATGAACCCTGTTTGACCTGGTTACATTTTTTTAAGCTTCTGCCTACATTACAAAATGAAAAAGTGCTCAGTTACAAAGCCAGTGACTGCATCTAAGTTTGTCAAAATCAGCGAAAACCAAAATGATCAGTATGGCACGAAAGTCCATGGAAGCTGAATCGTTATTAGGCTCTCTATTGTGGCAAATCCTTTCTGAAAGTGAGGACGAGACACAGACTGCTATGGATCACATGATAAAGGATTAGAAATGAACACTTGTCAAATTCAATTAGTGCACAGACAGATTATGAGAGGATTGGGTTGCTGCTTGTACCTATACTAAAAGAAAAACTCTACTGTATGCAAACTTTGTGGGGAAAAAAGGGCCTCTCTTTTCATTGACATGAAAAATTGACTGATTAAAATTTAATATTATTTAATTATATGATTTCAGTTTACATTAAGGTAAAAATGCCCAAGGTAAACTAAGGACTAAGGTGTGTATAGCCTGTAATAGTGTCAAATTAAGTGATTTAAGTAATTACAAAGCAGAACTGGAACTCAAATTTTGTTTTTTAAAGTTATCTTTTTGAGGGGGAAATCACCTGAATTGATAAAATTAACAAACTAAAGGTCTAGCATATTTAGATAAAGTATTACCTGTGAACACATAGGTAATCTATTCCAGAATAGAAAGCTCCTGACCTGCCTGATGATTCACCCAGCTTAGTCATTTAGTTATCCCTGGAAACCCTGACCTTCAGGTGCCAGGTAATTACCTTGTTTACTCTTTAAATGCCCACTCCAGTGTTACTGAAACCTATAATAAAAGTGGTGTCACTAGTGATGAGCATTTAATTATACCTTTTCCAAAATATATAATAAAATAATATAATAATTATATTTTGGAAAATAGTCAAACATCAAGGAAGCCTTGGCTTTTTTTTAACTATAAGGCAGCCCATAGGAATTTGGAAATCGATATACTTTCTCAATCAACAGTATCGATGTTAGCAGTATCGTATCATTTGTTTATAGGTCAAAACATGGCCTGGCCCATCACCTTCCTGGTTATGATACATGCTGACAACAGGGATAGTGATAATCTTAGCTTAGAGGTTTCAAGGCCAGTGAGGAGTCACCAGATAATATCCTCACACGATTAAAATGCTTCACATCTCCAGTCTTACACAAGAGATATTTTAAATCTCAACACTATTTTCCCTCCATCCAGTCATTGTACAAATGCTTTTACGTGCACTCATCACCTATTTCTGCACCCGTGGCCGGCAGCTTTCACTAGTGTACCATTTACAGATATGGCACTGTTACTTCTAGAATTTTAGCTCAGTAAAAAAAAAAAGGAAGCTTTCACAAACAAGGCTTTCAAAAAGGAAGTAAGCAAGCATGTTAGACGATACACTTACTCGCCACTATATTACTTAAACCTTACCAGTTATAAGTAATATAGTGTAACAGCTTGGACCACTTTTGCTGTCATAACTGCCTTAATTCTTCATGGCATTGCTTTAACATAGTGCTGGAAACATTCGTCAAAGATGTTGATCCATATTGACATGATAACCCCACACAGCTGCTGCAGATTCGTCAGCTGCACATCCATGACGGGAATCTCTTGTTCCACCACATTCCAAAAGTGCTCTCCTGCTGGAAGTAACCATCCGAAGATGGGTACACTGTGGTCATAAAGGGATGGACATTGTCAGGAACAATACTCCGGTAGGCTGTGTGGCGGCGCAGCCCAAAGAGGAGACATAAGCCTGCCCTTCTGTAGGCCCACCACCACCTGAGGAAGTGCCATAGCGGTCGGGTACAGTGTATGTCAGGAGGCAGTCAAGGGTGGAGGCCCTGGTGGTCCAAACCCTGGCTACCAAAGCTGGTGACTTGGACATGGAATGTTACATCTCTGGTGGGGAATAAGCCTGAGCTAGTGCATGAAGTTGAGAGATACCAGCTAGATATAGTCAGGCTCACCTCAACACATTATCTGGACTCTCAATTGGGAGAGGAGCTGAGCTGTCAACTGATCACTACCTGGTGGTGAGTTGGATCAGGTAGCAGAACTTCAACAGCATTCAGAGAGAGCCTGATGACACTGAATATGAATGGGCCATATTCCGCATTTCCATTGCTGAGGGCGCTGCACGAAGCTGCAGCTCCAAGGTGATCAGTGCCTATCGTGGTGGCAATCCCCAAACCAGATGGTGGACACTGGAGGTGAAGGGAGCCAACATGCTGAAGGAGGAGGCCTGGAGGGGTGAAGTGAGATTTGTCCTGAGTTCTTGAAGGCTCTGGTCATTGTAAGTCTGCCTTGGTTGATACGCCTCTGCAATGTTGCGTGGAGATCTGGTGCGGTGCCTCTGGATTGGCAAACTGGGATGGTGGTTCCCATCCCAGAAGGGGGATTGGAGGATGTGTTCCAACTATAGCGGGATCACACTCCTCAGCCTCCCTAGGAAGGTCCATGCCAGGGTACCGGAAATGAGAGTTGGTCCATTAGTCAAACCTCGGATTCAGAAAGAACAATGTGGTTTTCGTCCTGGTCCCTGAACGCTGGACCAGCTCTTTATCCTCTCAAGGATATTTGAGTGTGCATGGGAGTTTGCCCATCCAATCTACACATGTTTTGTGGACTTGGAGAAGGCAATCAACCGCATCCCTCGGGACATATATGGGGGCTGCGGCGGGAGTATGGGGTGTCTACATCATTACAAGCCATTCAGTCCCTGTCCAGCCACTACGAGAGCTTGGTCTGCATTGCCAGCAACAAGTTGGACTAATTTCTGGTGGGTATTGGATTAATCTCATCTCTGCTTTTTGGGGATGATGTGGTCCTGTTGGCTTCATCAAGTGGTGGCCTCCAGCTTTCACCAGAGGAGTTCGCAGCTGAATGTGAAGCGGCATGACAGAGAATTCCGAGGTCTGAGGCCATGGTCCTCACCCAGAAAAGGATAAAGTGCCCACTCCAGGTCAGAAAAGAGTTGCTGCCCTAAATTTTTAAGTATCTCAGGGGAGTAAGGGGAGAGGAGAGATGGTTTAGGGCCATCACTGCAGTGATACAGATGCTGCACCGGTCCTTCGTGGTGAAGAGAGCTGAGCTTAAAAGCAAAGCTCTCGATTTACATCTCCACTCTCACTCATGGTCACAAGCTTTGTTAGTGACCAAAAAAGTGAGATTGCAGATACAAACAGTGGAAATGAGCTTTCTCTGAAGGGTGGCTGGCTTCTCCCTTAGAGACATGGTAAAGAGTACAGTCATTTGAGAGGGGATGAGAGTAGAGCTGCTACTAGTCCACATTGAAAGGAGCCTGTTGGTGTGGTTTGAGGATCTGACTAGGATGCCTCTTTGGTGCCTCCTGGGTGAGGTGTTCTGGGATGTCCTACCAGGAGGAAGCCCCAGGGTAGACCCAGGACATGCTGGAGAGATTATATCTCATGGTTGGCCTGGGAATGCCTCCTTTTCCCCCAGGATAAGCTGGAGGAGGTGGCTGGGGTAAAGGAAGTCTGGGTTTCTCTGCTTAGGCTGCTGCCCCCCATGGCCCGGCCCCGGATAAGTGGAAGAAAATGGATGGACCTTTTATACCACCAGCAGCAGAATTTTCCAAACTTCTGTTGTCTAATTTTGGTGAGTCCTTGGGAATTGTAGCAGCAGTTTCCTGTTCTAGCTGACAAGAATGGCACCTGACATGGTCTTCTGTTGCTTTAGCCATCTGCTCATCTGTTTAGAGATGCTCTTCTGCATACCTTAGTTGGTGAGTTACTGTTGCGTTCCTATCAGCTCAAAACAGTCTGCCCATTCTACTCTGATCTCTGGCATTAAGTGCGGTTGCGTCTAATAATGTGACTGACAAATGTAGATTGTAATGATGATTAATATTAGATGAGTAACATTTTAAGTGCAGCTAAACAATAATTTCCAGGATTCACTTGCACAATTCTTGTGGATATATTAAACATAACTTGATTTTAACCTAAACAACTCCACAACACAAACTGGGCAAAGTACACTTCAAATTTCAGCATTTATTGCTTTCCATGAATACTATAATACAAGCGCAAGCCTTCAGGTTCCAGCAATGATCAGTTTTACGAAGGCAGTGGACATTTATTACAAGTCTACAAAAACTGATTTACAGATACATACTGTAAAAATCCTAATTATCAAAAGTGACAACTGTAAACTAAGGTATGACATACATAAAGTGTAAAAGTACCTTGTGTTCTGTTTACAGAGTTTGATGGTGAAATGGGTACCCTTAAATCAAACCAATATTCTATCTAACCAAACTGGTTACTACAATACCGTTTTATACTGGCTTCATACAATGAAAACCAAAACTGACATTTTCCACATCCTTCAAGGGGGTCAAAGCTGACAAGTGCAAGATAATGTTAATGAGAAATATATTTATGGTATGTGCTTCATAGAAAAATCAAACAGACATATGTGAAGTGTTGCTTCACATTCTATATGGCAGGTGTCCTCATACACCTTGAGAGAGACACATTCATTAGTGAGATAGTCAAAACAACTGTGCTTAGGCTAAAACAAACTATCAAATGTATCTTTATGGAAATACATGCCAAATGAATAATGAAACTTCAGAGTACATCAGTTATTAAGGTTAAATTATTATGTTCAGATATAAAAATCAAGAAAAAAAAGATTAGAAAAAATTTTAGTCAACAGTGAAAAAGGCAGTCTCCATCATCTTCTTTTAAATCATTATCTTCCAGTTTAAAGGCCAGGTGATGTGTGGCCTTGAGAATTTGAAACTGAGTAGGACAAAAAAAGATCCTTCTGTGAAGAATCTAGAGGTTCACATCACTCTTGGTCCTTATAGGTCCACAGTGCTACAGATATACCCTTGGTGTGGTATCATACAGTGTAAAAAAAAGTCTGTTGGCAGGCTAGCCTTCAAGTTAGTCATGTTCCCCAGGCTCTATTGCAGTCTCTGCACTGTTTGAAATGTCAGCATCACCCTCTGCTGACAAGTTAGGTGAATTACTGGACGAGGGGATCTCCTTGTTACTGGTTAAGCCATCTCCATCACTGCAGTTTCCCTCCCCACTGTCTGGCTCAAAACTCTTCTCTGAAGGAACAGGCTGCTCAGATTGGTCCACAGTGCTATCACTCTTCAGACTGTGGGCAGCCTCATCCTCAGATGAGTCTCCTTCCCCTCAGAGGGTCCTGTTTGTGTGCTGCTTGGCTCTGGGAAGCAAAGCAGAAGGCATTTTAAATAACTCTGAAGCAATGAACTTGTAGGCTCTCTGACTGAATATGTTTTTGCCACACTGTGGCTACTTTTCAATAATTATATAATTAGATATGCCACATCCTACGGTTATGGGAACAACTCCATACCTACTTTAATAAACTTAAGTAGCCAGATCGAATATTGCCAGGGCTGCCCTTTGTCACCAATTCTGTTCATGATGTGATGAGAATTACCACCTACAAGTCTGAGGCTATGGTTCTTAGCTGAACAAAGGGGGTGCCCACTTCAGGTTGGGAGTAAGTTGAAGAGATTATGTCTCTCTGCTGGCCTGGGAATACCTGAATGTAATCCAGAAGAGATGGAAGAGGTGGCTGAGGAAAAGGAGGTCTGGGCATCTCTTTTTAGATTCCTGCCCCTGTGACCCAGAGTCCGACAAGAGTCAGAAAATACATGAATTGATGGAAATTTCATTTAAAACATTTAAATTTGTATTAGATGTGAAACTGGACACGAAAAGTGAGTGAAAATTTTGGGGATATGTAGGAGAGCTCTGTGTGCATCTTCAGCTGTATGCAGAGAAAAAGCCAATTCCATAAATGAGCTGCTTTGGGCTTCTGTTTCTTCAAGGGTTAGATTAGTTTGGGCAGATTGAAAGGCATGATTGTCTAGCTAATTATGGCATGAAGTACATGTGAATTGTTTTGGAAATATTGACACAGACATCTTCATCAGAAGCAAGGAGGGTATAAGATGACAGTTTCCAAAATTGTTCAAATATTTAACCGTTTGAAAGGCATAGAAATCCTGCTTTAAGTTTTAGCCTAACTAGTTTTTATTCAGAGTTTGTTTGTATGAACAGACAAATAACATCAGACAAGATATTTGCACTAAAAAAAGATCTATGCTCACTCTTTTGCAGCACTTATTAGTATTTAGACTTTTGTAAGAATGCACCTATTAAACAACATTGCTGTTTGCATATGAAGACAACACAAATTACTATCCACAGTATTCCTGACTTTGTGCCATTACCCCTAATTCATAGCGGAAGCCGGTTTTTTACTTCTGCTTGCGCTGTTGTTTATGGTTGCGGGGTTACACACTTGGCGTTCATTTAAACATTTTGACACTGCAGTTTCTTTTACCTGGTGTAAATTGTACCACATCGGAGGTGGATACATTGCAAGGATGTTTTAAAAAGCAGCAAGGACAATTCATTAACAGTGCCTCACCCACCACTTCTCACGGACTGGGTAGATGACATGAAATTACGGCCCGAAGTCAGCTACATCGACATTGTCAATTACCTTGTTTTTTCCGAAAGTGTTGATGGTGAGGAATTATGTAATTATAAGAGCACCGAGGCATATAATTACCTTCAAAGCAATAAAATCGATAAAGTAATGCTGAACAAACAAGGCAACTTTATTTTCCTTAAAGCAGCTGTAGAGCCGAGCCAGAGCATTGGCCAAGCTAAGTAATTAGCATGGGTCATGGTAAGGGAAAGTGGAGTTGTGGAGACAGTCAGCTGTTCCTGTATCGCCAGATTAGGGAAATCGTGTAGTCATGCGGCAGCTATTCTGTGGAAGGTATATCACTTATCTGGATAACAGAATATTCAGATCACTGAAACAGAAACTGGCCGAAGGCTGTGATCGGGGAGACACGCAGCTGTCATCTTGCTAACTGCTACGTGTTTACATGTGGAAGCCACCCATTGTTAAAGCTTTGTGTAGGCTGTATGCTGTAGTGTCACACTATAAATAAAATAACGTAAAAAAATAAGAGGCTGTACATTAAAGGAAGACTTAAAACATAAGGAAAAGAATACAGTAATAGGATGTGCAACTGGGTAGTATAATTTGGGGGGAAAAGAACAAATATACAGAATAAAATAATTTGAAAAAATGTACAGACTGATCTTGTGACAACCGACAACAGCGTAAGTTGAACCTGAGCTCATGTTCCAATTAATAAAGCCGCCCATTACACACACCATTTTGTCATTAACTCTGGCTCTGACTTTGGGTACCTGGAAGTATAAAACCGGACGGCGGAAGTAGCAGTCTGCCATGGCAGCCTACGTAAGCTCTTACAGAAACCTGTGGATAGTGTCTGATGTTATGAGGTAACCTAAGTAAGGATGAATTCCAACTTACCATGATTGTCAGATACACTAGGTGAGCCACAAGATGTTCTACTTTTGTACTCTTGATCACAGGAGTGTTCTGAAGACTCTGATGTCTCGGGTGAGCTCTCCGGCCCTTGATGACAAAACGGCTCATTTTTTTCATTTACCGTTTCATTCTCCTTCTTTTCATCAAACTTCAGCCTCTTCACCTCTTGCTGATCAGCATCGGAATCCTCCTCATCTGGGTGTTTGTTCTTTAACCCACTATTTGGTGTCATCTCACCTTCTGATAGCGAGGTTTCACTGAAACAAACAGTAAAAGCAGTTGATCAGTTTATAAACTGAAATATCAAGTGATGAGTTGCTCCTAAGTTTTTTGTCTTTTTTTTTCTCAAGGCAGGGTCTTGACAAAACCTAATTAAAACTTAAAGCAAGATTTCTATATTATAATGAGTGTAGTACTGTGTTAGAGTATAATGCTCTCACAATAGGACATACTCTATGTAGCAGATTAAACAAATTACCTGATACAGTGCTCCTCCATCTCCTCTGTGGTTGGGTCTGACTCTTTGCTGACCGGACAGTCAAGGAGCCCATTGGTGGAAAATGATGTTGGCAATGACAGCTTTGGTCTGTTGAGTGGTTTTGGTGTGCCTGGCCCATTCACATTTCTACTGCAAAAAAGAGGATATGATCATTTTTGACAGGCAGGATAGCATCATCTTTACTATACTCTGGTTGTCTTGGTTATTTGGCTTTAAATCAGTCAAATTTTCCCACTGGCTAGCAGTTTATGAAGCAATTTCAAATTTGTATAAATCAATCAGTGATAAGTATTTCACACCCACCTCTCCGAATACAGAGAAGAGTTGCCAGGAAACATCACTCCATTCATTCTGTTTACAGTGGATGCCCCATTTTTCCTTTAAATAAGTAGAAAGGCACAAAACAACTGGCTATTAAATGCCTGCTGTAAGTAAGTGTGACTGAATAATAATGAATAAAAACTCAAAGGAACTGTCACTGTCATCAGAAGCAGCTTAACAAAAAATACAGCAAACAGAAGATCAAAGGGAGCAAAAACTTAACAGCCAATGAACTCACTCTGATGTGGGGTAGATACAACTCACCACCATTATATTCTGAAATACAGAAAGAGTAATATACATTTTTAAATATTTTTTTCAAGCCATGAAATGTACATTTAAATTTTTGATATACTAATATTGTTTATCTTGACTTCAAACACTGACACAAGATTATATAGCACTTACCTTCTCCAAACCCCTGAGAAACTTGTCTGTTCCTGTGTAGTTTCGCTTGGGGTCCATAAGGAGTTCACAAAGACGCTGAATGGTGAATGGGATACTGTAAAAGTTGAACAAATAGTAAGGATTAGGGAACCGATGCCGACTTGCAAAAGCTCGCAAAAGTTTAATAGAGACGTAGAAATAAACTTGGAAGAATCTGAATGTATCTGGTCCACCACAGTCACAAAATGGTCACAAGTTATGACAATTGTCTGTCTGTTCTGTTGCTTTTGTCTGTAGTAATAATTTATTTCAGGTGTCGAAAAGCAATGGCAACTTCTAACATTAACGCTCAATTTTGAATGTTTTCACATATATTTTAAAGGCTGCTGTGTAAAAAATAATACTGGTAAATATTAGGGATGTTCCATATCATATCTACCGCAATAATACTGGTATAAATTATGTGATATCATTGCTATAGTAATGCCATGTTTGCTCAACGAAACAGGCATATTTGAGAGCA
Organism: Pterophyllum scalare; assembly: GCA_024447675.2. NCBI lineage: Eukaryota > Metazoa > Chordata > Actinopteri > Cichliformes > Cichlidae > Pterophyllum > Pterophyllum scalare. The sequence continues at coordinate 51,841 of JAMQGT020011552.1, read as the reverse complement.
AGAGTCATGTGTCAGCCTCCGATGATGACTTGGCACCTAAAAAAGGAGATACCTCCAGCAAAGCACAATACTTTGCAAAATATGCAAGAAAGCTGTTCCCACTAAAGTGCAAACAATAAACCTGCTTCACCACTTAAGGCAAAAACACACCGTTGAGTACACCCAGGCTACTAAGCAGGAGATACTAACAGCTTGTGATTTGAGGCCCAAAAGTAAACCACTGAGCATCCACCAACCTTCACTGAAGTAGTTTCTAGTTGCACTGCATATGATAGGAAGATCACATGGTGGATGGAAATTACTGAGGCGGTTACATGGTGTAAAAACCAGGGCTTAAAGCAGCTGGTTAAACAGCTCGACCGAAGATACAATATCCCAGGTAGAAAATATTTTTTCAGTTGTATTATGAGACAATATCACATAATACTCCTGACAAGTTACAAGGTTATGTTAATTTAGCAGTAAAGTTAAGCAGTTATTTTATACTTGTACTACTTATATTTTCCAGAGAAAACTCTACTTAGGCTACTTTGTACTTACATTTGACTTAAGCTATTATTGCTGTATGCTATATTGCTACATCACTACTATTGCACTATAGTGCTGCTGCTGGAACTTAATTTCAGTAGATTCTCACTTCAAATTAGGCAGTGTGTCACCCATGACAGCAACTCCTTAAAAAAAAAAGGGAAAAAAAGGAAAATGCCCTTCATTTTGTTTGCACCAATAAACGCTGCTGCCTATAAGCTGCAATCACCAATAAAACATTGTTTTTTCCATATCATCAGAAATATCAGTATCACAAATGTTCTTAAAATATTGGGATATCATTTTTGAAACTATATTGTCCACCCCTAATAGACAAACATTAATACACTCCAGCACTCAACGAGTGAGATTAAATTTTACTGAAAGTTTTACATTTTTATATTAGATGCATGCTTGAATATCTAGGTTTCTTTGTGGTTATGTTTTGATTCAACAGATAGCATGTAAGAAATCCAATAATATCAACCACTGAGTTGCTATGGTGTTTAGGTTTGGTAAGGGGATGTGACTGAGGATTTGTTTGCCATTTGAAAAGATATCAGTTATAATTTTAACTCACCCATTATATCCATCCACTATTTTTAAGATCCTCTTCTTCATTTCTTCAAAGGGAACATACTCTACATTGGGATTATGTGGTCCTCTCTGTTCTGGTGTTGCAGCATGGAAATCATCCATGACTTTTTCCAACTTAAACATGAAGTACGTTTTGAATTGTGACCAGGAGATCCTGCAAAATAATGCAAGTCTGACTAAAACAAATTTGCACAAAAAAATATTGGCAGGAAACCTGTTGACATTATTTCAGTTTGATAAATACTGTGAAATTTTAATTGGATGCAGCCATCGTTCTGGTCATGCAACTATGGTACTCACATCGGTTGCCCCGTCTTGGCAATATGACACAGGAATTGCTCCAGTAGAGGACCTGTCTCTTTCTTCCCTTTCTTCTCAAAGTCTGCAAATGCCAACATTAAAGAACAAAAAAAACCGTTTAATTTTAGTAACTTTAAAACCAGCTAGGAAACAAATCTGTCCCCAGGATAATCAAACAAATGTATGCGCCTGCATTAAACTAAACGAAAATAACCTTTAAGAAAATTATGTTTGGATTCAGGCTTCTCGAAATTAGTGTACGGTGGCATCGATTAAAATATTTACTGCCGTATCAAGGGAAAATAGACTCGTCAAGGAAGACAAACTGTTTAGTGCAACTTCAGGAAAAAAAATCCCCAAACCATTCTCAGTTAACTACATGGAAAGTTCCTATAAGTTAGCTAGCATTTTATTGTTAGCAGCATGTTATGACGTTACCGATATTGCTGTTTACATAATCGCTAAGCGTTAGTGAGGAAATAAATAGGTGTGAAGTGTGGGAAAAAACGAAATAGTTGCATGCAGAAAACAGTATTAAACTGGGTAGAACATACAGAGACTGAAAGAGTCCCTAGACGCTTCCTCTAAACGCTAGTTGTTGTTGGTAAGCTAAGTTACGTGATAACGTAGTTAGCAAACATTGGACATTTTGCTTAAGGCATCAAACCAAATGTAAAAGAAATAATTTAAAAATCTAAGAATGAATTGCTCATTTAATAACTGAAAACATTGCCTTGAAACGCTTCCAATAAGGCGTCGATGTCCATTGCTGTGTCCAGTCACAGGCAAGAAATACTTGCAGGTTAGTAGCACGTTAGCAGGTAGCAACCCAACAAAGCTGGTGGCAGTGGCGACTGCGCATGTCCACAATTACGTATTCACATTTGCGGAAGATGCGAAGATCAACAAAGCAGAGGATTGCCCTCCCATCAAAGACAGAAGTTGCTCAAATTAAAATACTCGCTGTTCTCACTGCACAGATATTAATATTTTCATTTACTGCTTGCACGGGCTTACGTGACGAAAATTTCTCGATCTCTCTGGCGCGCTGTAGATTCCGCAGGCCGTCAGCGGGGCGTTACCGTTTTCTGTTGTGACGGCGCAAACCGGTGAAGAGACCAATGAGTCAGCAGCTGATCGTGGTTAGTTTTACCTAACGAACCTATATATTTACACAACGGCCGGCAACAACTTCAGGCAAAGCAAGACATCTGCTAGTTTTTATACGCGGTCATTTGGCTTTGAGTGGTATCGATGGCAGTTCCAGTAGCTGCATTACAACTGAGCTCATCATCCAGCCCGGGTCTGCTGGAGCACAACATTCATATAAACGACAGAAATTTGGGAGAAATTTCTAATAACAATGAACATGACACTCTGCCTTTACATTCTCCGTGGACTTTCTGGCTTGACAGGTAAGAAACTGCTTAATTTCCACCCCCCCCCCGTTCTCGTTATCTTAGCCAGTTGCTGTAGTTGTTTGGGTGAACTCTTTGTTGTTGACCTGTTGTGGAGAACAAAGAGGGGAAATGAAGAATTTATCAGGCCTGTAGTACAAGTCAAGCATTTCAACTTAGATAATATTACAGGTGAGCTTAACAACAAAACGGGGATTGTTGTTGTCTTTGCAAAAGTTAAAATAAATCATAGAAAATTAGCATTACAACACAAAATGCTTGGTAACGGTGATGCAGCTTAAATGCCAACTGTTTCCTGTCTGACCTACATAAGCAATTCCTCTTCTTGGAAAGATCTTAAAATAAGCAAAGGGTGTAATTATGACTGGCTGAACATAATAACTCGTCTGGGTTTCAGATAAGGTCACTGCATGTTCTTGTGAGCACAGGTGTTATTCTATTGCTGCTCATGTGTCTCATTGTTTAGTGAGTCACAACTTCTATTTGAGTAAAATTTACATTATTACTTTATTTACGTTTATTTATAATTAAAGTTCCTAGTTCGACATTAAGCAATCAAAACAGAGCTGAACATAAGCAACACTGAGTTGCACAAGCCTATCACCCACTGTGTGTACAAATCAGAGGGTGCTGTGTTCAAACGGGGTCAGTGCTGTTTACTGTTTACCGGCGTTTTTGTCATCTGATCCCCTGCACTCTACCCCAACTTGTCTGTTCAAAGGGCAGCACTCAGACATGTGTGACTAATATATCGCAGAAAAAATGTATTTAGGTGACCTGAGATATTTATAAGCTTGTACTTGTAAGCTAATGTTCTTTTTTTTCTTCCCCTTGACAGATCTCTACCAGGAACAACAGCAGCTGAATGTGAGTCAAACCTGAAGAAAATCTACACTGTGGAAACGGTCCAGGTACGATGAATACAAGAATGTAGCTTTAGTGTTACATCTGTTTTATTGGGTGTTGTGTGGGGCTTCATATAAACAGGTAATTGTTACTTAAAAGTTTTGTGATTGGCTGATATCTTTGTACTTAGAAGTAATTCATAATTTTATAGTATTGCTGGCCAAAAATGCAATGTATACATTTAGCTTCAATCAGTCTAAGGCTCAATATCATTGCCCCTAGCACTGTGATTATGTTATAATGTGCTATTACTTCTGTCAATATAGAGTTTAGATAGCTCCTGACTAAGTGTTTTGTAATTGGAATGCCAGCTTATTTGTGTTTGTAAGTGGTTGTGTGTCAGTGAGAGTTTTGAGGGAATGATCCTTCTTCTTCCAGTTTTATTCTGCCATCAATTAATTGATGTTTAGGGAGTTTTGTTGTGATTTTTGGTCACTACAAAAGATCACTAAGGCCAAATGTCTGTACTCCCTGTGTTAGTAAACAGTTCAGTAAAATAACCCACTTCCTTTGTTCACCTTGGCTCTGGAATAGAACTTCTGGAGAGTTTACAACAACATACCTGGTGTCTCCAGCCTGCCGCTGAGATGGAGCTATCACCTGATGAGAGGAGAAAGAAAACCACTCTGGTAAGTTGAACCTCGGGAATAATATGCATTTTCATATGATAGAAGGTGATTTTATAATGTGTAATGTTCCCTCCTTGTTTGCATGCAGGGAAGAAGAAAGCAATGCTAAAGGTGGCGTGTGGAAAATGAAAGTACCCAAAGAATGCACTGTAAGTGATAAAGCACTTTCATGCATTTATTTTGTACATTATCTACTTTCATGGCCATTAAGCAAAATTTTCTACTTATTTACAGTCTGCTGTGTGGAAGGAGTTGCTTTTAGCTACTATTGGAGAACAGTTCAGTGACTATTGTGCTCCAGGTAAAGTTCTTTTAAACTGAAAATGATCTTAAATGGTTTTTGTGTAAAAGAGCACTGCTATTATAGCTTGCAAATATTATTGGCTGGAAACAGTTGTATTTTATTTTGGTACTGTTCTTACAGAGGATGAAGTAGTTGGAGTCAGCGTTAGTATAAGAGACAGAGAAGATGTGGTTCAGGTCTGGAACGGAAACGCTTCTTGCGTTAATGAATCGAACGTATTGGGAAGGATCAACGAGCTCCTTCCACAAATACCTTTTAAAGCAGTGTTTTATAAACGTGAGTATTTTCTTCTTTTCCATGGCATCGTTTCATTTATTTATTTTATTGAATGAAACTATGACATGTGATAATCTATTCTCTTTCAGCCCATGAGGAGCACCATGCTTTTGAAGGTGGTAGATCAAGACATTAGGAATTTTGAGCACCTTTGTTTTGTTGTTTTTTTTTCTGTTTTGTTTTTGCTCATGAACACGTTTTTGGGGTAAAATGCTGGGGCAAATTTAGAAGCATTTGAGTTTCGTGTATCATCTTAATTACCTCAATGTAGTTTAAGTATTATGCCTAAAAGTTGAGGAAATTTCACATCTTTTGAGCACTACTGTCATTCATGAGAAAATATAATTCATTTAGTCACAAGTGAAAAACTATTTAGTTTAATTATATCTAGAGCAGTGTTTGTATGGTTTTTTTTTGTTTTGTTTTGTTTTATACTGCACATTTTTACAAAATTATAACCAAAACATTAGGTTGTGTGGATGTATTCTGGCTTACTTTGTGCAGTTTACCAAGCACAGAAAAAGCTAGCTCTTTGAACAAAATCTTGTTTTTGGATTTATAAGGACGCAAAGTATCACAAACCTTTATATTAACAACACATTACACAGCTTTTGTAGCCAGCTATTTTCTCTTTTTTGTAAATTACAGTCAAAGTAATGTTGTCTAGTTAGGACAAGATACATATTTAGTGTGCTGTAAGGCCAATATTTGAGCATAAATTGCACATTCTTTTTTTATTTTCCTATGTAGAAAATGTGGAAGGTGACAGGAATATGTTAGTGTTATAATAAAATGACCTGGGTGCACAAGACACCTTGAATAGATGCTAAGAAATATATGCAATAATTTCTATTATGTAGGAAATTTGCTGTGTTGTAGCTGCCATTTTTATTTAAGCCTCTGCTCTATATCAAGCACTTTGTACTGTGTGTGTGTGTATAAGACATCTGATAATCCCTCTTACAGCATATGGAGTTGTGATACCTGAGACCAAATACACTCTGGTTTTGTGTCACCTTTTCTGATCAAGTGTAATGCTGTTTTTATGTATTCTTTTAAATTTGACACACATCACTTAAAAAAAAAATATATATATATCTACAACTGGCCTCAGGAAAAATGACCAATAAATACACAACACGCAGAAATCTGCCACAAGGGCACAAAAAAGCTGTTGCTGTTTTTGATTCAATTGAATTTTATTTATGAAGTGATATTGTCATGACAGCAATGCCAAAAGTGCATGAGTTTATTTCTGCTTAACTAAATGTTTTAGTTTCTCTAAAATCCATAGCTTTACTGTGTTAGTCCCCTGTGGTGTCATATGTGTAAAGCTGTATTTGTAGAATTTAAAATCAGCCATGTTTGGGGAAATGTTAAAAATTCATGTCATTTACATCTCACCAAAGGCGCCTTTTCAGCAGAGCTGGGTTTTTTTGTTTTGTTTTTTTAAGTACTGATACTGTAGTACTAAGACATTTCTACAGAGCTATAAAGTATGTGTTGATACCCACAGGAAGATTGCTGCTGTCATTTATCAATCAAATGTTGAAGTATTTGTTATGTTGGCTCAGCCTGAATTCTGTGCTGAAATGAAAAGGAGTTACTTCTAATAAGTCACTTGCCAGAATTGCTTTAGTAACTTTGTATTGTTCAGTGTATGTAGTAATGTTAAAAGCACATACTGTAGGGTAAGAGAATAACAATAGCGTTTTCTTGCACATGTACAGTTGACTGATCACTTCAGATCTCAGATTGTAAGTGATTGTTGATCTTGGATGGTGCCTTGTGTTCATCAGCAGTTTACAATGTTTAAGTCCTCTGTATTCAGCATGTTGAAATTGTATGTTTCTCCATTAGTTTTACACATGTTAAAGAAAAATAAAGACATTTAAACTTCCATCTGTTTTCTCTTCAGAATACTTTTATGCAGTAATTTAACTTCTCTGAGTAATGTGTAGGAATAAAATAAAAATGTACTTTATAGCTTCCATTTGGGGGAACTACAAGTAAAATGGCTCCCTCTTGCGGTCACATCAAAGCATAGGCATAAAAAATAGAATGCTACACTTTCATCTCTAACTCTCGTCATCATACTTAGTGAAGATTTGTCGTTTTTGCAGTGACTATCATTACACCCTTTGGAGTTCGATCATTCTTCAGGCCCATATTAGCACCACTACAAAAGGTACTGAGCCAGATTTTCGTACGTTTTGAACGAAATAAATAAGGATAAATGCCTGTGTACCGTGAGTCTACGGTCAAAAGAGCAAGTGAAGACATCTCTGAGAAACCTTCTTGCAAGCGGTTAAGAGTAAATAACACATAATGTCACATTGAAAATAATGTCACTGTTACTGATACAGCTGAAAACGATAAATATTAAAGAAAACAAAAAACTTTTTCATTCTGCCGCAACAGAAGTGATTTCTGTTGACTGAGCTTTAAAGGCACTTATGTAGACTTCATAAAACGAGCAAGCGTTGAGTTTTGAATTATTAATTTTAATGGTGTCATAATATAGCAATTATATTTTAAGATATTAACCCGTGCCAGAGTATTAGATTGTCCGCTTTATTTGGAATTTAATTGAATTAAATAATAATTCAATGGAGGATGCACTGTTCTAAGACCCGAAACACCCGATGAAGCTAGGATACAACACTGATGATGTGTCCACGGTAGAGCAGCAGAAGATGTATGCTAAACGAATTGTAATTTTCTATATATATATTTATTTTACATGCTCGGTTTCTTGAAGTGTGAATTTTTATTTTTATTTTCCTTTCATTAAAATGTTAAAAAAAAAATAAGGACTATTTATTATCCATAAAACAAAAAAAAAAATCCTGATAAAATGCGTCAAAATTTAAGCTGCCCTCAAACAGTCCGCGTGTGAACCTGACGTCACCATTGTTTACTTTTACCTAAGCCACGCCCTCTGTTAGCAACTTGTGGCTAGCTCGGTACCGAGGAAGGCACAGCTGCGAGTGATCTGCTTCAGACACCACCCCGAGTCGAAGACTATCCTCGTGTACATAATTCTGTGAGTAAGTGTAAATTCAGTCACACGCTATCACCCATTAAATGAACAAAAAATGTAACATCACATTTATTGTTATATTAGCGTGGCGGGGCGAAACGAAGAGGAGAGACAGAAACGTTTCTTGAAAGCTAGCGTCAGGACTGCTGCTAGCTTTTGTTGTAGCAGCTACTGTTAACGAATATGCTTCACTGCAGTGTTGACCGTTTTCTTGCCTGTTATATTATTGCTAATAGCTAAGAATAGGGTATGTGCATAGTTAACAAAGCAGACTTTATAATTCCAGTTTTCTCCGGTTGCGTGTCTTATATTAGCTTATTGCTTAAGTCCTTAACGGAAATCTCAGATTGCAGTGGTTGGTGTCAACGGATATCGATTTAATTCTCAGTGATTATTACATGTATGTAATTAACAAAATAATGTCTGCATTACATTACGTTTATTCATCATTTTGAGCACAGGATGTTAGGTGTTGGCTGCGTGTTGAAATGGTTGGCTGTGCACTACGCTCTGGATGTAGTTAGGCGTGACGCTGAGTTAACTTCAGACAATACCACAGCTTGTTAAATATGGACTGAGTATATTATTCAAAAAATAATTTAACAGATTACAGTTGTATGTCTTACTTGCACAATCCAACTCATTGCTTTGATTGGTTGTATTTAAGATGGGCAGTGGTGCCTCGTGGACGAAAGCAAACTAAAAGCTAGACTAAGCAACTGGTTCAGTTGGTGCATAGCAAAATGTAATGGTTTAGATTGAGGCAACTTGTAATTCATTTCAAGTAACAGTACTAATGTTGGCAACATGTTTCTGGCATAATTGGATAAACATTCAGATTAACCTTTCAGCAAATTGAAATTTATTCAAGTGTTCTGAGAGGTAACTAGGTTCCTACACCTCAGCTGGGCATTACAAAATCCAAGTATGAAGATCAAAAGAAGCCATATAGGAAGTAAGGTCCGCAAGTAAAAGACTACCACCCAATAGACTGCGATTCAAAGAGAGTGCAAAATCAGAACTCAACGCTGACTTTTCCTTTTTTTTTCTTTTTTTTTTGGGGGGGAGGGGTGTCTTTTATAGATTTCTGCCTACTATGAATTCAGCATAATTCTGAGAACTTGTTTAGGATCATATGGTTTTCTCAGTATCACTTACATAAGCCAGCAGTTAAATAATGTACTATTTAGTTATTGATTATAACTGATGCCATGCATAGAGCCAGTCAAAATATATTCTTATATAGCATTTATTTGTTTATGAAAAGCCTCCTTGCAGTGTTCTTACATTTTTTTAAATAGTGGTGGTTCCCATTTCTGGAAAGTTGCGTTTGAGTCCATCTCAAAAATGCTGGCACTACAGCACAGCTGGATAAAAATAGTTTTGTTGCATGCATAGCGAAACTTGTGAGGAAATGACACTATATTCAGCCTGGTTTTTAAAACTAAAAGCAACCCCCAACTTCTTAAAAAAGCTTTGACTGGATGGAAGCACTGTCCTCCTGCAGAGCAAATCCTGAAAGCAAAAGCAGACTGTGGATGTCTCATTAACAGCTGCCTTGTTTTGATTAGATATGTTTAATGTTATAAATTGTAGGAATTTCCTACTTTTTAACCAGCAGGTCATAACTTGTCAGTGAATGGACACGTCAAGGCTGCTAGACATAACTTTCTTTTCTGTATTCATCCTTTAGTTTTCCAAAAAAAAAAAAAACAAGTGTGTTTTTTCTTCAAAGCAAACTGTTGCTACTATTTTTGTCATGACTTTATCTGAGTGTATGTAATCTTATCAGATTGTCTGTCAGATGTTTCTAAAATGTTGACATTGACATTCTGTCGTGCCTAACGGATTGATCTGATTAACAGATTTAACAGACTTGAATATGTGGCTGTGGGTATTGCTGAAACTAATGGCTTTATCCTTGACGCTACGTGGTCTGTTTCATTTTGGGCTTTCTGTTTAGCTTTCCATCTGCTTATAGTTGTTTGCCTACTTTATTTATCTTTGTTTATCCTGCTTAGCTTTTGACTCAAACACTCCCAAGCTGTATACATAAAAGCCTACTTGTGCATTGTACTACCTGCCACAGCCGTTTATCGCACCACCTGGTTAATGGTAAATTGTTCCAGAAGGAAGATATGTTTGCACATAAACACGAATCCAGGGCCCCTGTGTTTACTGTAGTCATGGTAGCACTCGGGTATTCAACAAATAGACCTACCGTCCTTCTCTCTCCCTCGTAGAAGAGCATGTTTGTATTGCAGGGTAGGGCTGCAACAAAGTAGTTTTTGACTTTGGTATGAGTTAAGTTCCTCTCACAGGGTAATAGAGACTACTGAATACTGTTAAAAGTTATCTTGAAGAATGGACCTGTTATGACCTTGTGAAGTCATAGCCTTGTCAAAAGTGTCCAGACAGCAGGATTCACCTTGCCCGCCCTCTAAATTTCAACATATTATAATGCTTTATCCATTTATTTTTATTTTACACTCATTTCCTTCTACAGGTCAGTGAAGTCCAGATGCATGAGTCTCGGTCAGAACCAACAATCCACACCATTCAAACAAATCAGACAGAGAACGGGAATCATACTGAGAATGAATGTCGACTGAGGAGTAGCCAAACTCCTCCTCCAGAGGCACCCAGGGTCAGTCACTTTCAGCTGCATCTGTTCAATACATCAGAGTCAGACTATTAAAAAATACACACACACACACACACACAGTTTTGCCATGTACAGCATTAGTCAAAAGTTTGGCCAAGTCTCTTTCCATCTCGTCAATGGATCACTGTTTATTAACTTTGTGCGCTTGTGTTTGCAATGGGATTTCCAAATTAGTTTGTAACTGAAAGTGAAGACGCCGCTTAGCTCAGGATCACCTTCTGGTCCGCTACATGTGCTGCAGACAGTTCTGAGAGTATTTTAAATGAAGTCAGTACTACTGTGATGAACATAACTGATATGAAAAATATATTGTTTCTAAATTTCCCCAAGCAACTTTTTCTGAAATATGTAATAAATAAATGAATGAATGGATTTAATAAATAAATAAAAAGTGTCCATATCAGAACATATAGATCACCAGCAGATAATCTTGACCAAAAGATGGATCGACATGGCTAAATAACATTGAAATTTTGGCTGTTAATTAGACCAACAATCAGATGACATGAGGGCTTTGGAAAATTGTGATTAAAAGATAATCATTTGTTTTTTGCAGCCCTGAAGCAAGTTCTGTTCTATTCAGAAATGGTTTGCCTATTTGGTGCATATTTGTTACTCTGTTACAAAACATTATTGGGGATGTCAAAATGTTTGTCCACAATGCTACAAATATGTGTTGTAACTGAAGCAGATGTGTTTTCTTCACTAAAGTGTGAATATTTATTCTGGATTTGATTTTATATATAACTAGTCCGGTATTCAACCATCACACATTTATTTGCACATACCAGGTAGATGATGCCATCAAACTCAGTGGGTACAACTTATTGCTATATGACAATTTGACATACTTTTTTTTTTTTTTGCCTTTTTAACATGTAATCCTATCCCTGAACATCTTGTTTTATCTGTCTCTGATTCTGCAGTGTTTTTATATTTATTCTGAAGGGGAGCGCAGGGATGGGGGAGTTGGTGCGGTGAGGTTTAGAACGGGAAGGAGGGCGTAACTCCTATTTGGCAGAGGGATCAGTATTATATTGTTAGTTTTGTTCATGCTCGCATCATGTAGGTTAGAGAGGCTGTGTTAGATTGTCAGGCAGAACATTGTTACTGAGCAGTATTTGTCTTCTTTCAGTGCCGAGATAAACATTTCAATGGAGACTATCAGGTTTGTCCAACTCTTTTTTATTATTATTATTATTTGTTCTGTGAAATTGTGGCGGCAGACTTTTTAATAATAGAAGGTTTGTTTCTTTGAATTATTCTACTTAGTTAAAATGTGTACGTGTGTCTATGCATGTGTTCTGCTTTTTTGTTAAATCAAACTCAGCTTCATTGGAGTTTACTTTTTTAAGCCTCATCGATTAGGACATTTTAGTAAGCAATACATCTCATAAGGGGTGGCATATTGTGTTTGTTTTTCAGCAACTTTTCAGCATTTCTATTTGCTGTCAGTCATCTCAGAGTTCACAAGACCAGTCTTGCGGGAACAGATCTGTGTTTACACTCAGTTGCTCACTGGTATGACTTTCAACAATAACAACAACAGAAGATGTTTGGACTTGCTGGCTACCATGGCAACAGGGATTAGGCAAAGGCTGTTGTTGTGTTGATGGTGTCCACAGAAAAATAGAGGGGCCAACTGGCTCTGTCTGTGGGATAGACCTGTTTTCATTGCTTTGATGGCCACCTCTGCAGCACTGAGTTTCATAAGAAAGGACAAACTGAGAGGCAGTCATCTGTTATTGTTAGCCCAAAGCCTCTGTGAAATTCACTGTCAGTTTGTTTACCCGATTCAAAACAGACTCTGCCTTGGAGAGAAATGTTTGTTTGTGGTTCAGACCTTAATTAAAATACGAATCTCAAGTTCTGTTTTCGTAAACAGGCTCTGTATGCTTTTTTATTCATTATTTATATCTCTGTGCAATTTTGATTACTCTGTTTATGTTTACTGTAAACATCCCTTGAGCTGTGAGGCTTGACAGTGAGGGGGAGGGTGTGGTAATTGCTGCATTCCTAGCAGAGGATGTTGTTGTTGTTGTTGTTGCTTTTGTGGTGCTGGTTGTTGTTGTTTTGATGGAGTTCTAATTCCCCTAAGCCATCCAGTGCTGCTGTTGTTTTTGTTTGGCTCATTTTTAGCTGAAATGATTATAAATCCAGTTCCCAGGGACTGACCAATAAAGTGGGAATAATACATAATACTAGTACTGTGAGTAACTATAAATATTTTTTATTGAATTTGAGTAGGATGAGTACAGCTGCAGTGGTTAGTTGACAAATTGATTAGTTGATTGATGTAAAATTATTTAAAAGTCTTTTGACAAGCTCAGAAGAATACAGTATATCATAGAAATACAAGAAATTTGATTACTCCAGAAATATGGTGGTCTCTTATTTTCTCTTAAAATAGATTTTTTTAGTGCACTGATGTTCTGCACTTGCATAGATTTGTTGTTTGTTGCACAACCAGAGAAACCCATGTCCTTGTGTTGTATTGTACTTGCCTGTCACTGCAGCAGCGTGTGCTTTCACTGATTTGACTTCCTCATTGTTTTTTTTTTCCCCCCATGTGTAGATTTTAACCTTTCTATTTTTTTCTTTGATGAAGGTTCCAGTGTCATTGTCCATGATGACCCCACCAGCAGAGGCTCCTAAGCAGCTGCAGCAGACATCACAACAGCAAGTCCTCAGTCCCCAACAGCTTCAAGCCTTGCTTCAGCAACAGAAAGCACTCATGTTACACCAGGTAATGCGTGTTTAATGTTTTGTTTTGTTTTTTTCTCTTCTACGCTGAGCACAATTCTTTTGTGAAGTTAACTCCAGTTGTGTCAACATGTCTGCAGCAACAAATTCAAGAGGTATTCAAGAATCAGCAAGAGCAGCTTAATATACAGCTGCTGCAGCAGAAGAATGCTGGGATTGTTAGTCAAGAGGTAACCTTTATTTGTTAAGCACTGTTTTTATCTGCTCTAGAGATAATGTGTATAAATACCAATTTTAGGGAAAAGGTTTGTTCAGTTCATAGTGCTTAATTTTAAATGAAGGAAATGAACTAATACTAAATTATGTTCTTATTGCAACTAGAGCTCTTTTTTTTTTTTTTGCCTGGAATAACACTTTTACAAGTTCCAGCTCTGTTTGTAGACTGTAAGTGATGCATAAAACAGCACTAAAGCTAAACTGTAACAGCAGTAGATTGGGGTTATATTCAGTGTTTTATAAGCGGTGGAATATTTTTATGGCTTCCAATTACTTTAAAGGCTGCTGTATACTGTTTCCACTGTGAATACATCGGGTTTATGTAGTAAAGGTACATCACATGTTCAGCAAGTATACGTTGCTATTTCCTAGTGTCTACATTTGAAAGCTTTGTGGACTTGAGTGCTCATTCTGTTACCAGCAAGGGTGTTTGGTGTCTCATTTACAGTGAAATGCCACACATTAACTTGTGTGCATGTATTTTATAACAGCATGACATCATCACTCTGTCCTAAAATCCTTCATCCATTTCCACTCACAATATGTACTTTCTGTTTGCTATTAACAGAAAAACATAAGATAAGTTGATATTTGTGTGAGTTCACAGGGCAGCAAGTGTGGGTGTTTGGGCAGAGAAATATTTTGATCTGTTCTAGCTCAAATTTGTTGTATTTTGGTTTGGCCATTTCAGTGAAAATTGTCTGCAAAAAAGAGTTAGTCCTGTTTTTTATAATTTATTTTGGACATTAAAATATTATAAATAAGGAGTTCACCGACTGATGTCCTCTCATAGCTCACTGCCCAGCAGATTGCCATCCAGCAGCAGCTTCTTCAGGTGCAGCAGCAGCACCTCCTCAACCTGCAGAGGCAAGGCCTGCTGTCTGTGCTTCCTACCAGCCCCGCTACAGCCCCAAGTATGTGTCTTGCACTTTTTACTGCAGAGTCATTTATTGCAGAACTCAAACACCTAAACAGAATATTTTTAGTTACAGTGGTTAGTTTTTTTTTTTTTTTAAAACAAGCGATTGCCAGAACGTTAGGTTTTAAATAAACACTGATGTTGTTATGTCTGCTCCATGATCTTACTGATTTTATTATCTTCATGTAACAATTCAAAGTGTCTCATGTATATGTAGTAACAGCTCACTGTATTTCATAACAAGTTATCTATTGTGTACTTGTGCACTTTTAGGCTGTGAGAATGGTAGTATTTTGTCAGCTGGTGGAGACACCAGAGAGCTTCCAGTCAACAATCTAGCGCCAATGGTCATCAAACTCTTCTGAAGAAGAAAGACAGGTGCTTTTGAAATTCACAGTTTAGTCTAATCCTTAGCATTTTTGTGTATATCTAGCTTTCGAGTGCACTCACTTTGTCCCAACATGTGCTTTGCAAGTAGCCCAGCTCCATCAATATCATCACAGAATAGCCATCCTTCTATATGGGAATGGGATGTGTAAATGGCCTGGCTGTGAGACAGTCTTTGGAGGACTTTCAAGCATTTCTCAAGTGAGTGTTGAAATCTAGCAATCCTTTAAAGTGTGTATCCACACACACACACACACACACACACACACTGGGATGTGCTATAGCAAAATAGATATAGTAAAGATAATGGATAGAAATGTACATATATTTAGTATTTTGGTTAGGAGCTGTGAGCAGAGCATTGTTTGCTCTCTCCCCTGTTTGTGCAGGATGTGGTTTCATGATTTTGAATTTGTTTGTAGACATTTGAACAGTGAACACACACTGGATGACAAGAGTACAGCACAATGTCGTGTGCAGATGCAAGTGGTTCAGCAGCTGGAACTGCAGGTACACATATATTTTCTTTTACCTAGCATTTTTATATTTTGTTGCTTTTTTGTTGTTGTTGTTGTTGGTTGTCTTCTTTTGCAAAACACATCTCTAACTTTTAAAAATTGAATGAGAATATAACCATGATTATTAGTGTTTTCTCGAGACTTTTTTTTTTTTTAAATTCTCAAAATGAATGTGAAAATTTTTGCAGTTGTGGTGTGTTTTCACACCAGGCCTTTATATATTGACACCCCTCAGGAGGCCAGAAAATAACTAGTTTCCACACTAAACTTCACATTGTCATGTAACACAGGCTGTGAATTAATCGTTCATAAACTTCTATTTTTGCCTTTCAATTAAAACACAGCTGAAGAAGGACAAAGAGCGACTGCAAGCTATGATGGCTCATCTGAAGTCATCTGAACCCAAAACTGCAGCACAGCCTGTAAGAACCTGCCACAGATGTTTCCTTCAATTAAAATAAATAGTGTTTTGCTTGTAGTTACGCTAGCATTTTGCTGACTTAACTGCTTTGGTGTTTGTTTTTTTTTTGTTTGGTTTTTTTTCCCCCAGGGGAATTTGGTGTCTAATGCATCTTTCTCCCAGTCAACATTGCCCAAAGGCCCTCCTCCTATGAGCATTTCTCAGAGTGCCACAGCACCATCCACACCCTTGACACCACTCTCCGAATCCCCCTCAGTCCTCACTCCCAATGGCATGTTCACTGGAACCCCTGTACGGAGGCGATACAGCCGCTCTGTAAGCCAAGGTAACTGTGAGATCATAAGTCACAGCTTTTTAATTAATATAATTATTTTATGGGTGATGCATGCTGACACATGCATCTACTGAGATACAATTGGAAACGTTTCTTTGTTTCACATTTATTGTGTTTATGTATAAATATTGCTGATTAATGTCTTGCCACAGATATAATTGATAATAAGGAGTTCTACTTGAGCACAGAAGTTAGACCTCCATTTACATACGCCTCTCTCATAAGACAGGTAATGTGAACTTTCCATAGCCACATGAAGCTGATCAATACATGCTTTGTATTTTCCATAGTTTTGAGCAGCTCTCGCATGTTTGATCTCTTTCAGGCTATATTTGAATCGCCTCGCAATCAGCTGACATTAAATGAAATCTACAACTGGTTCACAAGAAACTTTGCGTATTTCAGGCGTAATGCAGCTACTTGGAAGGTATTAATATTTGTATATTAAATGTAATTTAATATTTGAATGTGAAACATGAAAAGAAGCTAATTCATTACGTGATGTGTGGAGGTCCTAAATTTGTTATTTTCTCATATCTTCCAGAATGCAGTCAGACATAATCTCAGTCTCCATAAATGCTTTGTACGTTTGGAGAACGTGAAGGGAGCTGTGTGGACAGTAGATGAGATCGAGTTTCACAGGAGGCGGCCCCAGAAGCTGCTGGTAATGGGTATGTACACTTTAAACATGACGCCTGAAGGCTGTGCAGTTTCAGATATTACTAGAAGTCAGACGCTTGGCATTAAAGAACTTGACCTTGTAGCTTTACCACATAAGTAAACAGTATTTACTGTCAACAGGTCTTGGATTTTCATACACTCTGGGTATGCTATGATAATAATGGGAAAAAAACTATTTATACCGAGGTTTGAATTACAGATAATAAAGGATTAAAGGAAAAAAACCCATCTAGATTGTGTTAAATAAAATATAAACAAAATATTGTGTTGCACTACATTTCACTCAGACCCAACCAGTGCTGTCACTGGTTAAACTAGCTTATTTGAGCCACCTTTCTGAATATATGTTTTTGTCAGCAGAATTAAGTGCCACATACATGAATTTAATAATCATAAACTACAATCTGTAGCTTATCAAAACTGTTATGTGGTAGTTCTGTTTCTGGTTTGTCATGTCTTCCAAAGATGACTCAAACTCTTAGCTAGTATGGATTTTACTAAACAAACAGACCTGGAGCCCCAGTGTATTTTTGGCAGTACTTGTAGTTCCCGCAGATTGAGGGAAATGTTCACTAAGCATTACCACCCTTAGTTACTGTTGCTATTTCTGTTAAAAAAAGGGCGTATGAGTTAAGCCTGTGTTTTTGGCGACCATTCTATTAGTGTTAGACTGACTCAAGTTGGCTAGGCGTGCTAAAATATGCTTAGATTTTATTTTTTTATTTATGTTTTTGGTTTTGATTTTGAAAATGTCTTAAAAAGATACTGTCCTCCAAACTGTGCCAGTACCAGATATACTTCTTATGTCAGTTCCATGCACAAACATATTAGAGGGAATTTACACATGCAACAAAATGTGTCTTTTGTAAAATACCAACCCAGAAGTATGGCTGAAATTTTGGGTCATTTAGGTATTCATTGCAAATGAAAAATAATAATGCTTTTGTGTGTATATATATATATATATATATATATTTATACTCATAGATCTCTGCTGAAGAACTCCCAGAATCGTGCAAGCTTAGCTGGCTCTGCTCTTTCGGTAAGAGAAATGTTAAGTAATGTTAAATGTTCATTTGTAATTAATTATTGTGTTTTGTGTATATTATATTGCATATAAAAAGATGTGTATATACACACTTAAATCAGTTGTTGCACCTTGATGAATGAAATATTCCTGTTAAAAATCTTACCTGACATAAGTTATGTACTTTGCTGAGAAGACTATTGGTGGAGAAACAGTCACTGGAAACCAAAACCACATGAAAAATCAGCTAAAATTGTTCGTGTTCCCTTAATTTTTTGAGTAGTATATGTATTGAAGCAGTACTATAAATACACTGCTCAAAAAAATAAAGGGAACACTTAAATAACACATTCTAGATCAGAATGAATGAAATATTCTCATTGAATACTTTGTTCTGTACAAAGTTGAATGTGCTGACAACAAAATCACACAAAAATCATCAATGGAAATCAAATTTATTAACCAATGGAGGCCTGGATTTGGAGTCACACACAAAATTAAAGTGTAAAAACACACTACAGGCTGATCCAACTTTGATGTAATGTCCTTAAAACAAGTCAAAATGAGGCTCAGTATTGTGTGAAGCCTCCACGTGCCTGTATGAACCTCCCTACAACGCCTGGGCATGCTCCTGATGAGGTGGCGGATGGTCTCCTGAGGGATCTCCTCCCAGACCTGGACTAAAGCATCCGCCAACTCCTGAACAGTCTGTGGTGGATGGAGCGAGACATGATGTCCCAGATGTGCTCAATCGGATTCAGGTCTGGGGAACGGGCGGGCCAGTCCATAGCTTCAATGCCCTTATCTTGCAGGAACTGCTGACACACTCCAGCCACATGAGGTCTAGCATTGTCCTGCATTAGGAGGAACCCAGGGCCAACCGCACCAGCATATGGTCTCACAAGGGGTCTGAGGATCTCATCTCAGTATCTAATGGCAGTCATGCTACCTCTGGCGAGCACATGGAGGGCTGTGTGGCCCTCCAAAGAAATGCCACCCCGCACCATTACTGACCCACTGCCAAACCGGTCATGCTGAAGGATGTTGCAGGCAGCAGATCGCTCTCCACGGCGTCTCCAGACTCTGTCACGTCTGTCACATGTGCTCAGTGTGAACCTGCTTTCATCTGTGAAGAGCACAGGGCGCCAGTGGCGAATTTGCCAATCCTGGTGTTCTCTGGCAAATGCCAAGCGTCCTGCACGGTGTTGGGCTGTGAGCACAACCCACATCTGTGGACGTCGGGCCCTCATACCATCCTCATGGAGTCGGTTTCTAACCGTTTGTGCAGACACATGCACATTTGTGGCCTGCTGGAGGTCATTTTGCAGGGCTCTGGCAGTGCTCCTCCTCTTCCTCCTTGCACAAAGGCGGAGGTAGCGGTCCTGCTGCTGGGTTGTTGCCCTCCTACAGCCTCCTCCACGTCTCCTGGTGTACTGGCCTGTCTCCTGGTAGCACCTCCAGCCTGTGGACACTACGCTGACAGACACTGCAAACCTTCTTGCCACAGCTCGCATTGATGTGCCATCCTGGATGAGCTGCACTACCTGAGCCACTTGTGTGGGTTGTAGAGTCCGTCTCATGCTACCACGAATGTGAAAGCACCACCAACATTCAAAAATGACCAAAACATCAGCCAGAAAGCATAGGTATTGAGAAGTGGTCTGTGGTCCCCACCTGCAGAACCACTCCTTTATTGAGTGTGTCTTGCTAATTGCCAATAATTTCCACCTGTTGTCTATTCTATTTGCACAACAGCATGTGAAACTGATTGTCAATCAGTGTTACTTCCTAAGTGGACAGTTTGATTTCACAGAAGTTTGATTTACTTGGAGTTATATTGGGTTGTTTAAGTGTTCCCTTTATTTTTTTGAGCAGTGTATAACTCTGACAGTATTACTTTTTTTTCAGTGTCTTGGTCCAGACGGTAACTCTCTATACAGCCCAGCTTCTATGGGCAGCATCCCGTTTCACTCCTTGCCTCATGTTCTCCAAGAGCAGATGAACGGAGCCCTCGCTAATGGATCTGGATACCAAAGTGACAGCAGTGCGACACAGTCCCCACCGCAGGCTTTGTAAGCATCCCTATTCACTGAACTCTTTAATGTATTTGAATTAGCTGCTATTTAATGTAATTCTGATCACATTTTCTTGCTGCGTGTTTGCCAAACCAGCATTAAAGAAGAGCAGGAGGATGAAGAGATAAGTGAAAATTATCCTTATGAATCTCCGGAGAGCACAGACGAGCATGGCCACAGCCCAGAGATGAACAGAGATGAAGACAATGGTAGCCCGGAGAGGCCCAGTCTTCATCTTGACCGTGTGCCTTCACTCTGACTTTGAGATCCATGTTCTCAATGACAAGGCTGCCTGTGTGACTTTGTATCCCAAAAAAAAAACAAAAAAAAAAAACGACTTTAGCTTCATCTGCGTAACCAAACACTCTGTTCTTGGGAATCTTTTTAAGTTTTTTTGTTTTTTTTGTTTTGTTTTTAATCTAACGCTCAGTTTTTTTGTACAGTTGAGTGAGATCACAACATTTGTGAAACTGTCTGTCTGTGATTCTTTTTTAATATATATATATATATATATATATATATATATATATATATATTTATCTGTACAGAAAAGGACCATAATGAGCAGAGAAGCCAAAGGAAAGGGAAAATTAACGAGCCCTTTTCAGACATGGAACAAAGAACATCACTGGCTTAACCAGTCTATTAAAGTGACGGCATTCTATCATTCAGACCTGGCTCACTTTTATGTTAATCTTCCTCACGACTTCATTGAGACATACAGCAGCTGATGGCGACTTGAGAGAGCCACTGTATGCGTGCAATATTCACCATGCATTGGTGGTAGAAAGTATTAGTGAAGTGCAAACACACCTATGGAATGTTTAGTTTCCTTTGCTGTTGTCATTAAGAGCAGAGTCTGCATACGTGTGTGTGTGTGTGTGTGTGTGTGTGTGTGTGTGGAGTATTACCCTTCCCCTTGTACACAGACTCAGAGAGAGAACTCTCTTCTGGATTGGGAATAGAAAATGTACTTAACAGAGAAATATTTTCATCTTATTTCAGGTTGTGAACAAAACTAGGGATAGAAAAATGTCCTTATGTGTTAGGGATGCCCATGTTAAGCAAAAATACGACTCGGTTTTCACCAGTTGTACTATCAGACTATTCTTCAGCAATCGCTCCCAACCACAATGATGGTGCATGTTTGTTGCAGACTTGTGACATGTTAGTTTTGCCTGGTAGAGTTTGTAGTGGGCTTTGGCGTTTGCATGTTTCTCTTGTGTGTACAGCATCATCTAATCTCACCACATCGCTCACATTTTTTCTCTGGTAGTTAGTGGTGCATTCCTTTTTTAAAATTTTTATGGTTAAGTAACGTCTGCAAACAGTTTGAATATGTGTATTACCGCTACCTTCTAGTAATAGCACATTCAATTCTACAAGGTCTTTGTAAAAACAGTGGAAACCTATATTTTATACAAAAGAAAGTTGCATAAACTATTAATTTTTTAAACTATTCAAATATTTGAATATAATACCCATTGCTACTATGCGCTAAGTAACTCAAAGATGCATGAGAAAGAGCTTTTTAAAAAAACACATTATCTTTTTCTTTCAGACATTTGTATGACTGCGTGAATTCAGACTTGCACCCTGTTCAAAGTAATGTATAAATGTTACTAGGTCCAACCTAGCAAGATTGCCATGCTTACTACAACAGAACAGTGACCAAGATGCTCATGCAAAGACTAAGCTGACATGTTAAAATGCCGTCAGGTTAATGGTGCGTGTCTGAAAGGGGCCAAAGGGGCTGAAGTTAGCAAGCACTTCACAATGAAAGTCCTACTCTTTATAGCTACCTAAATGCTATGCTGGGGCCACACTACCTGATTTTATTTTAGTAGTCATAGTATATAAAAATTTGTAGAGGAATTTAAAAAAAATGTTGCTTTAAAAATGAAAATGTTCACTGCCAACATGATCTGATATATTTGTATTTAAGATATAATCAAATGATCAAAAGAACACATAGCGTCTTTATACTTGTTGGTCTTTTTCACCTCTTCCATGAACATTGCTGAAATTTGCTCTAACTGAGCTTATAAGAGTAGATAATGTAGATTTACCATTATTGTAAACCAATGCATCTCTATGAATAATAAATTCCTCATGATATATGTGAATAACGTATGTGTCTTGGATTTAGTTTTATGATTTTTCCAGTTGGTAAGAATTTATCATTGTTTCACATGCAAAAATTATGGTTCGGTGCATTGTTTTCAAACACTAAGCTCAACTTCTCAGTTAGCAGTAAGGACTTCCTAATGTGAGGTAATGGAAAAAAAACATGCTTTGGGTGGCAAACTTTTTACTGTAGTATTGTGATATGTCAGCAAGTGTTGTTTACAAAAACCACTGTAGTGTTAGAAAGACTGGTTGAGGCAAGATAATAAACGCATAAAAGATCATTTTTATGCAAGTTTTGTATCTGTCTTTACTTGATAAATTAAGGGGTTAGATAAGTGTTTACTGTGGACCTTAGTGCCGTATCCCATCACAGATTTGTAGTTTTGCCTCTTGGTTAGCAGGTATCGGATGATGGATGTGGAGTGTTTTCACAAGGTGTGCGCGTGCAATATGATGCGATGTGCTCAAGCTCAGAGGACCTGCAGATGCAGATACTACAGATTAAACTACTGGATAAGATAACACCAGTACAAACAGGTAATTATCACTAACAAGAACAGCATGCTGCAGCTGTTTAACTTTGTTATAAAGCCTCTGTGCCATTACTCAAACAGTACTTTGCATTTTTGTTTTAGCAAAATGCCAACTGCCGTGAATTGTCAAGATATATAGAATTTGCAAAACTTAGGGCCATCTGTTTAACGGCAGATTGTTCACTTCATGTCCTATTGGGGTTCTATTAAATACTAGTAATAGCTACAATAAAGTGAGGACATTAAAACTGAATAATGTGGTACATGCAGAGGAGTATTTTGACATGCTATGCAGTATATAGAATGTTCCTAAAAACCCATTTAACCCAGGAAAGTAGATTCAAATTACAGTGTGCAAATCAATAATTTTTCCTTGTTGAAATTTTATTGAGCAATTGCTCTTTATTATATACTTCAACTGGCACCTCCCCGGTCCTTTGAATAATTGAAACTGCTTCATAGAATAACCCATTAATTGTTTTACAGTAGTAATGTTTGTACATTAAAAACCTGTCTATCCTTTCAAAGGAAACACACTGGCGATGGGCAGTCTTCAAGGAAATAACATGCAGTCAGAGCACCATTTTGGAGTAGCGACTAGAAAAGCTGGACACTGTTTGATGTTCCAGTAATCGCCTGGGTGGCAGGGAAAGGGGTGGATCCAGCTTTTCCCCATGTTCTGACAAGTTCAGCAGCAGCAGCAGTCTTTTTTTTTTGTTCCTGATAATTCATACCTGGCTGACACTGGAGTTATTGTTTAGCACTAGAAATAGAGCGGTTGATGTAATTAAACAGCTTGAAACTGTTGTTAATTATTAACATTATAGTTGGGGCAATGATTTGTGGTGAGATATGCAGTAAAAACAACTTTCAAAGGGTGTAATTTCATACTGTGCAATTTACATACCTTTCTTGAATTTCTCTTGTTGCATTTTACTTTAGCATCACCAACAGG
The DNA here is from genome assembly GCA_024447675.2 of Pterophyllum scalare. NCBI lineage: Eukaryota > Metazoa > Chordata > Actinopteri > Cichliformes > Cichlidae > Pterophyllum > Pterophyllum scalare. Next base: position 28,216 of record JAMQGT020011552.1, on the reverse strand, counting down.
TGGCTTTAGAGCACCTCTGCTTGCCTGTCTGCACTCTCATTTCCGAGAGGTAATTGTTCTGCTCCAGGTTGCATGTCTAAGTGCAGTGAGCCATGATTTTCCCTTATACAAATATATCATGACATCAAGAGGAGGGAGCAGTGTGTGTGTGTGTAACTGCTGCGGTGCCTGAGAGGATACAGGAGAACTTAGAGAGTTGGCTATGTAAATATAAGAGGCATGCTAAAACCCCTGCTCTTGCTTTGTATTTCTGACCTGCAAACATAAAGATTTTTCAAAAAAAGTGAGCAGTGTCAATTGCCATATGGAATATTATCAGATGCTAAAATGTAAGTATAGAATGGAAATTCATTATGTCAGTGGGGTGCATTAGAAGCAGGCAAGTTAAGGTCACTTGCCAACACTAATACATTTAATCTGGCTGTTTTACAAACTACAAAAACTGTGCAATCTCAAACGATCTCAAAGCTTTTTGAAAAGAAAGATGTTCATGTTCATTGGTCAATGCTGTATGTTCACTATTTACTTTGCCTACATGCTCATTAGTATTGTCCACAGGGCAGCAAAATGCCTTTCTATTTTAAGCTACAGTCACAGCAGTGAGGGACGAAGTATTCAAATGATATTTTCTCAACAGTACAAGAATTTAAAGATTTTTTTGTGTGTTTTCACATGCAATATTTCTGTTTTTCTTGATTCTTGCTTTCCTGTTCTTACTAAATTGAAACAGATTAGTCTCATTTATAACAATGTTATACCACTTGCAAATAAATCTGGTCAAACCAGACTTGAAGGAGGTTAGATAAGCCTTTTAGGTTGTAAACGATAATAATCAATAGCATAAGCAGTTAAATAAGTTTTGAAGAAGGCAACTTTGGTAAGTGCATATTGAGTTAGATTTTTAGGAGTAAATGTAGCAATACTAACTTCTCAGCGTGCTACATTACATGATAAAGGTTCTTGTTAACGCAGGCAAAAACATAAGGATTTACAAAACAAAAGTCTTTTTAGTCCTGCATCATTTACATGTGGTACAACACCAATTCCAAAGAAGTTAATTAATGTAAATAAATTAAAAAAGAATGCAATGATTTGCAAATTTCATAAACCCACATTTTATTCGCAACAGAACCTATATAAAATATCAAATCTTTAAACTGAGAAAATGTACAGTTTTAAGAAAAATATCACTTATTTTAAATTTGATGGCAGCAACACATCTCAAAAATAGTCGGGATTGGGCAACAAAAGGCTGGCAAAGTAAGTGGTACTAAGAAGAAACAGCTGGGGCAACATTTTGCAACTAATTAGGTTAACTGGCAACCGATCAGTAACATTTTCTGATATAAAAAGAGCACCTTAGAAAAGCAGAGTTTCTCAGAAATAAAGATGGGCAGAGGTTCATCAGTCTACAAAGCATGGTGTCAACAATTTTAGGATAATTTTTCTCAACCTAAAATTATGGCGATTTTGAATATCTCATGATCTATAGTACATAATATCATCAAAAGATGCAGAGAATCTGGATAAATCTCTGTGCACAGAGGACAAAGCTAAAAATCAATATTGGGTGTCTGTGATCTTCAGGCCCACAGGCAGCACTGCATTGAAAACAGGCTTGATTCTGTCATGGGAATCACTGCATGGGCTCAGGAACACTTCCAGAAATCACTGCCCGTGAACACAGTTCACCGTGCCATCCGCAAATGCAGGTTAAATCATTCAAAGAAGAAGTCGTGTGAACATGGTCCAGAAACACAGCCATCTTCTCTGGGCCAAAATTCACTTAAACTGGACTAAGGCAAAGTTTGAAATTCTTTTTCAAAAACATGGACACCGCATCCTCTGGACTAAAGAGGAGAGGAATAATCCAGCTTGTTATCAGCGCTCACTTCAAAAGATTGCATCTGTGATGGTATGGATGGTATGTATCAGTGCCTATGGAATTGGCAGCTTCCACATGTGGAAAGGCACCATCAATGCTGAAAGGTTTTAGAGCAGCATGTGCTCCTACTCAGATGATGTCTTGTTCAGGGAAGACCTTGGACATTTTGGCAAGACGATGCTAAGCCACACACTGCATCTATTTGTACAGCATGGCTTAGTTAAAGAATCCAGGTGCTGAACTGACCTGCCTGTACTTTAAGGCCAGAGGAGTTGTTTGCAAGAGTCCCCCTCTGCCCACAACTGAAGAGAGCAAGTGTATGGAGTTAGTCACCAAGATCCTGGAGGAAGTTCATGACTTTGGTATTGACAGACGCTCTGAGCCAATCATGGCCATCGTAGGTGGAGTTTGTCTGGATGTGATGGGTTTGGCGGCATCTCCCTATCGCCGCAGGGCCTGGTATATTTGAGTGTCGACCACTTTACTGTCCTATATTAAAGCCAGTATAGGAGTCAAAACAGGAGTGGGAAAAACAAGCAGGGAAGTTACATCCCACCAGTGACAGCCTTCTTCAGACTTTTCATTTTCCCAAACCCTCCCTTCACGTCAGATGAGATGTTAAAGGTGCTGGTTGTTGCATGATCGCTGACCAAGAGAATGAGATTCCTGATGGTCTTGCGTGTGGCAGCCCGTTAACTCCTAAATGTATGCAATTTGCATGCAACAGGCAGTAGAATTATTTTATTGCCCAAGAACTTTTAATAGGTTGTGCACACAAGATAATAACTTGTGAGAGCAAGATTCATACTATTTGCACATAAGATAATACTTGTGTACATAAGCTAGTAGCCTAACCTGTATCTTTCAGAACTTCAGGGGCTTCTGGAGTAATCCAAACAGCACTTGAACGCACAACCAGGATAGCTTCAAACGAAGTGTTTACAAAAACCCAAGTTCAGGCTGCGACCTGTTAAAAAACTCCTAATAAACTATACAACCTTACTAAGTGTCCATGCTGCTGAAACCCAGCTCCTTCTAAACCTGAAACCTCTCATAGCTTCTAGTGTCTTATCAGTGTGTGCTGCAAAGCACGTGCAAAAAGTCTACATCTAAAATCTAAATCTAAACGTGCAACATATCTAGGTGGTATGTATGCACATAGACTAATAATTTATTTCCACTGAAGTAGAAGTCATCAGCATACAGCATTGATGATTTTTAAATACAAAGATTCACACATTCTCACTTGTTCAGTGATGTGGAAGATTTTGTGGAGAAAAACGTGCAAGACGAGTTCCATCTTATATGTTTATTACATATTTCTACATGTATTAAACATGTCTGGTGCAAATGTTTGAAATTCATTTTCACACACAATACAACTATGCAATGCACGTGATTGTTTATTATTAGATATTCCAGTTTAGAACAGAGTGTTATGCATGGCTTCTCTTTCACCTATTGCCAGCTAACAAATGTAATTGTGCTAATACACTTTAGATGGCCCTGATGAAGCACTGGGGCCTGTTTGAGCTGATGGAGGTTGAGGCGAGGAGGCTGCTGCGCACCACGCTGCAGGCTTGTGAGACCAGCCCTGAACAGGAAGACAGCACTACAGCAACCGTCCACATCACTATAGAAACCATGCTTGAGGAACTGGCTTCTAACTTGTGGGAGGATGATCTGGACAGGCTGGTGGATTCTGGTCACCACATCAGGTCAGAGTTATGTGTAGAACTATTTTCCATTGTATTTATTTTTTTAGAGATAAACAGGGATGGGGAGTATGAATTTGCTACTCTACAAATTCTGACCTTACTTCCCAAATTTCACAGCTGAATACTCATCAGACCAGGGAATGTTTTTTCCAATCTTCTGTTGTTGAATTTTGGTGTGAATTGCAGCCTCAGTTTCTTGTTTTACACTGACAACAGTGGCACTCAGTGTAACAACTGGTTATTTGAGTTACTTTTGCCTGCCTATCAGCTCAGAGCAGTCTGGCTATTCCCCTCTGGCATCAGCAAGGCATTTTTTGCCAGAGAACTGCAGCTCACTGGATAGTTTCTCGTTTTCAGACCATTCTCTGTAAACCGTAGCAGATTAGCTGTTTCCTAAAATACTCAGACTATTTCTGTTTTCAAACAATCACCTTTCTTTCCTACTCTAATGCTTGGTTTGAACTTTAGCAGGTCATCTGCTCATTCAATCATTCACTTATTGGTCTACAACATGCCATAGTGTAATGTAATAGTCACAAGAAGCAGTTGGTAGGATCATTAAAGACAACGTAATAATTTTTTGTATGTATTTATGTGTTTAACTACATTTATTGTGTTCCATTCTCCCTTTTAAATGAAAGCATTACCTTCTAATTTAGTGGATCTTTATAAAATAAGTAAATAGTAAAACTAAACACAAAACTAATGATGTTTGCTCACATTAGTTTCAAATTGCATCTAAAGACGTTATAATTAAGATTCAGAGGGTTAAAGAAACACAAACTCTGCCAGCATTCAAATAAAACTTTTAATATTTCTCACAAGATAAGTTTCCACATTGAGTACCATTGAGTTTGAGCTCACTAATCTGAAACCAGTGGGTACAGTAACTATTGCTACATTCAACTCTTATAAACTGTAACAATAAGAACAGTAGCAACATCAGCAGAGAACTTTGTTTGTATGAACTACAGGAATGACAATTAGGAGACGAGGCCTAAACTGAGCTAACATAGTTTTTCATTAGTGGTTTATCCATAATATGCCATAATAATTTACAGCTCAGAGAGTCATTATGAGAAATGAGTTAAAGTGACAGCTTAAGTCACTGCCACCACATAGTATAACGCTTATATCCATTCTTACAGTCACATTTCAGGGTTATTTGATTTCTCTGTTCTACATTCAGTCACAGATCTGTGTTACAGGCATATGTGTGTGTTGCACTGTTCAGACTCAGTCCCTGGGGCTGAGTCACCATAAGGGACAATCTATAGTCCACTGAAGCTTCATCAATGACAAAAAAAAAAAAGAAAAGCAACCAAACAAACATATTAACTTGAGGTTCACTTATCAGCTTTTTCAAGAACTTTCCCCTGCATCTCATGGTACGTGTGCTCATTGGATAGGAGCATTATATGATATTACTGAAGTCAAGCTTCTAATAAATAAATCTTGAGTTATTTCCTCTATACTGTTCTTTCCACATACAAGAATGAACTCTCACCGTGTACTTATTTGCATTTTACGTATAGGCTTTGGGTCATGATCCACATACTTCTTATAACAAAAGAGGAGAAAAACCACTACAGGTTATTTCTTCATAGAAATGTATTGCCTTCATTTTTGGCACACAATTTGGCAGTTATTACTGAGAACTACATTCATATTAGTCACCTAGCAACTTCAGAAACACTGCCCTCAGTGTACAATTTAATTAAAAAAAAAAAAAAAGATAAAATAAATGCAGAGCTACAAAATAAGGCATTCCAGAGTGTTCAATACTAAATAAATACATCAAGTTTTTAAGTAATAATCATATAAATAAATAAATCAAATATAGTAACACTATTAGTCTGCAGGACTGAGATTAGTGGCAATGTTTTGTATGTATTTTTAAATGACAGGGGAAACACTTAATAAAAAAGGCTCCAAAAGGCTTCAGCATGATAAGCATCAGGAAATGCTTGCTTATTTTCCCTATAAAAATAATATTAATTTAACTTAGATTAACTGTATATATTACCCTGGTCATCCATGTTCTCCAGTTTGAGAATCACTGGCCCAGATAGTGGGGACCCCATTAGCTTATTTGTGGTCATGTTCAAAGGCTCCATTGCAAAGGTGGCTGGCAGGAGCCCTGGTCAGAAAGGTCATCGGTGCCTGTAGTGATGGCAACATAAGGACCTGATGGTTTTAGTGAAGGCCATGAACAGGCTGAAGAAGGAGGCTTTCTGAGCTTGGTTGACCCAGGAGCCTCCTAAACCAGCAGACAGGGGCTGTACCTTCAGCAGTTTACTGGGGATATTGATGGATGGTGGAAATAAAACTTTGAGGAACTTCTGAACCCAGTAAACCTCACCATTTACACTAGTAGAGGTTGCTGGGGTAGTTACAACCCCAAAAGTGTCCTCCAGTTACCCAGGGATTACATTACTTAGGGTCCCCAGAAATGTATATTCCATGATGCTGGAAAGGAGGCACTAGCCTTGTTGCACCATAGATTCAGGAGGAGCAGTACAGATTCCATCCTGGCCATGGAACAGTGGACCAGATCTTTACCCTTGCGGGATTTCCAATGGGAACATGGGAGTTTGACCATCTAGGCTACATGCTCTGTCGACCTTGAGAAAATTTATGACCAAGTGTATATGCTTATATTTGCAAGTGAAATCAGGGTGGGGATGGGCTCAGCCTTAGCAATAAGATGAGGACCAAGGACATCTGGAGGGAGCTTGGAGCTCCTTTGTGTTGAAAGGAGCCAGTTAAGATGGTTTGGGCATCTACCCAGGATGCTTCCTGGTTGCTTCCCTTTGGAGGTTTTTTGGGCAAACCAACTTGGGAAGAGACCCCTGGGCTAAGGAGAGGTGATTTACCTTAGCAAGCCTGGAAACACCTTTGTGTCATCCAGGAGGAACTGGAAAGCATTGTTAGGGAAAAAAGACATCAGGTATAGCCTGCTCAGGCTGCTGCCACCATGACCCAGCTTCAGATTAGTGGAATCAGTGGATAGATAAAATAAAGCAGTCAAGTCGATAAGTTACTAAGCCAGTCAAAATACTATGTAATGCCATAAGATTTAATAGTAATGATATGGCACAATAATTTATTAAATTATCTCGGGGTATAATTATTAATTATTTGTATATTTTACTGTTTTGTATTTATGATTACTTATTTCCTCATGCCTTATTTAATGATGAACACATTGGGGTTCCATAATAACAATACTTTCTTTTGTTTTTGTTTTTTTGTGTGTTTTTTTTTTTTTTTTTTGAGGGACTTGTAGTGTTATCTAACAAAAGGTCCTTTCTTGCAGCTCTCTAACAGACCTTGGCACTCTATGAAGTGCCACACACCACTATAAACATCAGCAAACCATTGTTTTCGTCCTCTTACATCATCAGGGTAACAAAAACAAGTTTAAGGCACTTAAATGAAAAGAAAACTGCCTCGACACCGTTTCAGACTAATTCATATAGATAAAACATTTTGAAGACATGATGCTGCTTTACAGGCACAACTTTAACCATTGCATAGTTTGACAAAATGGTGGCTGTGCTGTAACAGGGCTCTTAGTGTATGGCAGGTAGTTATTACAAATGCAACATGCTACAACTGTTGAAAACAAACTGTGGAAATATACAACAACCATACACCATAAAGAATCCACGGGTTTATACAATATTCTGTATGAATTTGAAAAGCCAAATACAATAGTTAGTTTATTTTATGCTTGAATTAAAAAAAAAAAAAAAGAAAAGAAAAGGCAAAAAAACTAATTTTTAATTATCAGAAGTCATTCCAGTGTTTTGACAATGTCAGGCATTTCATACAAAATCCCAAAGCAGTCTCCTTATACTCCTTGGCAATATAAATGTTCACATCATGGAAGAAAAAAAAAGTCCTGAATGTGAAATGTCACTGAAGTGGTATATAAAAACAAACAAACAAAAAAAAGACCCAATAATTTAGGAAATCAATGGACAATTATAAAATCTGAGATCAACAGGTCTGTAGTATTACAGTACACCATCTGTGCTGAAATACTCAGCACACTTTAACCAGTTATGTCTGATCACTAAAGATAACAAAAACCCCATAGCAATAATTGATTAATGTCTCTTAAATCAAAAAATAAAGATTTCTATAATTACATAACAATACTCAGATCTGACAGCAGCTTCCTGTCAGTCCTTCTATGGCCTATTTTTATTCTACTAGTTTTGAGACAAATTGGGTATTTTAGTCGGGTTTGGCAGTGAGGAATGTACTGGTAATACACTGTCTGTTTTACACTGAATCATTTGGCACCAGGTAGTTAAAGGACGTGTGGTGAAAGTTGTGCTTTTTGTTAAAGGTTTGTTTCTCATTGTGACACTGAATAAATACTAAACTTTATCCTCATCAGTTATGAGGTCATTGTATCTTAGAGGAGACATTCTAGCTTTTAGTTTCTTTTAAAATGTACTTTAATTTATTAACAATGTCTCTTTAAAGTTCTTTGTTATAAATTACCTTTAAGGGGAATGTGTACATAACATCTTGTTTACATAGATATTTAGATATATATATATATATAAATAAGATCAAATCTACAAATGATTTAATATTCGTCAAGCAAGAAATTTCAACTGGAAGACTGACAGACTCTAACAGCCAACACGTGTGCATAGCAATACAACGACGATGTATACACATCTTAATAAGGCATTGGCACATTCAAGTTCAATCTAAGACACAAAGAGTGTAAAGCACTATAGTAATAAATAGATTTTTTGTCTTTTATTATTGCTATTGATTTAAAAAGCAGTGCTCATCTCACCACAAAATATCTACAATTCTGACCATGATTTATAATTTCCCTAGATTCTTTGGAATCAATAGAAAAAAAGGATAATCTAGCCTCTATCCAAAGATAAATGCATATTTTTTTTAAATATAAAAACTTCTATTTCTGTAACTCATTGTCATCAAAGTATTGATTAAAGCAAACACTTAAAAATCAGTCCTTGAAATCAGGGTCAAGGGCTCGAAAAGACACAACACAAGAAAACAAAAACAAAAACAAATGCACAAACACAAATGGAAAAAGATTCAATATATGTAAACACAGGTAGGGAAGAAGGAAAATAAACCGAACAAACAAACAAATGACAACAAACAGAAGAAAGCCTTTCCAGCAGCTCAAAGTGTGTTAGCCACTGACTTGTAGCAGTAGATGGAGGTGCTGAAGATGCAGGTGAGGAGTGTTCCAGTAGGGGGTGCTAACAACCCTGCTCATTCTCATCCATGCTTACACTGCTCTCTGCGACTGCTGTCCTTTGAGGTGTCTGGGGAGACGGATGAGAGCAAAGGGTCCCCCCCTCTCACCGGTGATAAGGTGTCTTCCATGAGGATGTCGTTGAGTTTGGAGCCCGACTTGCTGTGAACGCCGTAGTGAGCCTCGGAGAAGTTAGAGTGGCCTTCATTTAGCTCGAGGTTGCTGGGTGTTTCAGGAGTGCAGGCCGGGTGGTGTTGGTGATGGGGGTGGAGTGTGTACAGGTCCTGGTGACAGTCCTCCAGAGCAGGCTCTTGCTTGATGGTCCGTGCTCCAATTTCAGCCGAGCAGAGTGCTGAAGATGCAATGGCCAGCCCGTGAGCCCGCGCCTGCATCTCTAATTCCTGTAAGAGACACAAACGCACAGTTTATGCAGTGAGCACCTTCACTGTATCACACTCACATTTTCTTCTTCACAGTATTTTCTTTAGTGAAAGGGAGCGTGCATAAATGGGAAGATTTCATGGGAAATGGTTAGCAAAGCTGCCAAGTGCAGGAGATCTTTGTTTTAAATATCCAACTGACTGTGACTGAGTCATTTGCCTAGACTTTTAACCCCTTTAAATGTGCAGAAGGTTTTCTTTTTTCCCCTCTAATACACCAATGTACTCCTCCAATTACCAATGTACTCCACAAAGCACTCAATGTCCATTGAGCCAGACTCCTCTTGTCTTATGATCATTTTTTCCCCCAAGATAATGGTCTAAACAGCCAGCTTCGTCATTACACACATGGCCTTTGCAGTGTGAATCTGTGTCTTTGTTCATCTTCCCTTAAGCTTTGCATATTTCATAAAAGTGCATTAATTTCTTCCAGCATTAGTGGAGGCAGCTTTTATGTCTTTGTTTTTTTTTTGACTGACTTGTCTTCAATAAAGTCTTTACCTGTATTCTCAACATCAGATGCCGGTTGGCATGCTCAAGCTTCTTCTGACGATTCTCCAGTTCCTTGGCCCTCTGTTGTTCCCGCTGCAGCTTCCTGATGTAGTCCACTGATGCCTTTAGGATGGTGCCTTTGTTCCAGCGCATGTCTCTGAAATTTAAAAGGATGCATTATTTTTACATCCAAAAGTTTAAATGTCAGCAGTCTAAACTCCATTAATAAACCTCGAAGTGTTAAATATTAATACTGACACCACTGGTGATATGAAAATATTGATTTCTACTTATGCTCAAGAGATTTAATCTGCTGTAACAGAGAATAATTTATGCCTGTTCAGTTAATAATTAAGAGACAGAAGAGAATAATATGGAGGAAAAAGGACCAGAGCTACTGTGGAGGTCACAGAGTTCTTTACAGAAATGATTGCTACACTGGACATTTATGCCCAAGAGGTAGCCTGGGTCACAAGCAGTCACAAGGAAGCCCCTGGGCTCCTTGAAAGAAAATGTAGGTTGCGGCACATGTTTTGCAGTAGTGAACATTGATCTTTGCTTGACTTTATAGGAAACATGCCTCCCGAGGCTCTCATTTCTCCACAGTTAAGCCGAGAGACGTTGGTTAAGTTAGAAGTGGTCTTGATGCCTCAAAGATGATGAATAATAATTTATAATGCTAGAAAGAAAACGTGTGCTTACTTTTTCATATTGTGTATCTGTTGAAATCAGGTCTACTGGTGAAAATCAGTCTTTAAAAACTTTGTGTGTGTGGGAGTGTGTGTGGGTGATGGAATCAGCTGGATTTAATCAAAAATAACCGGGGCTGAATAGACATAACAAAAGCAATTGCTGGGATCTTTTCAGACCCACAGGCAAGGTCAAAGGGCAGAGGGATGAGAGAAGAGTAGGCTTCAAAGTGGAATTTGACTGTGTTATCATAATCCTCATACTACATTTACACCTTATACCACGATTTATTCTTTGAACCTTTCTTTGACTCAACATTTACCCAAACCAAGAGATTTGTATAATTGTATCATTTCTATAATTAAATACTATCTATTAAGTGAATAAAGAATGGGTCCGGTTTTCTTAAGTTTATCATTTCAAGGCAAAAATGGGGACTAAAGTCCACAAAGAAATGTTTTTTAAAGTCCAGCTGAAGCTAATATGAGGATTCAACAATAAGCAAAATACCTAAACAACAACAACAACAAAAAAATTTCAGATATTTTCAATACAAAATTTCCCTCCATCCTCAGACAGTGCTTCCATTCAAAAAGAAATAGTTACACAGAGAGGGGATTTTGCACTTAACACAACCTTCAGCTCAACTTTAGAGGTTTTGCACAGGACATTTCTTCTATTTTTTTTTTTTATGTGCAAGTCAAGAATCCGTCTCTTTCTTTAGGTAGTTGAAAACTCTTTCAATGTATAGGTGAGTACGACCAGCTTGAAAAGTGCAATTAAAATACAAATCATGTCCTTTCATTGTTTCATAATCACCAAATCTGTCCACCAATCTTGAACACAGCATTAATAATCTCGATTTAGATTGGCTGGACGTTTGTGGTTGCCATTACATGTATTTTTAGAAGCGTTAATATTAGAACATCGAGTGAATATAGTAAGTAACTTACGGGTCGTTTGATTTTGGAATTAAAGTTCCCAACTCCTTAATTCGATCATTGATATTAAACCGTCGTCGTCTCTCAACTGCAGATCAAAAACCGAAAGGAAAATGCATAAATGATAACAGGAATTTGCTAATGAAAATGTAATTTAATAATTCACACAATGGCAACCAAAACCACATTTAAGTATTCTCACTCACTCAAATTATGGTTGTCCTTCTTCTGCCTTTCCTTTGCCATGGCTCTTACCTCAGCTTCTGAAAAGAATGTTTTAATCGATCAAGAAACTCAACAGGGCACAAAGACAAAACGTGCAGCAGCTATTTTCAATATATTTTAGAGCAAAAATAATCACACGTACCCACAGGGAACCCTTCAGGCCTTTGATAGGTGTCAAATTTACCACAGGATCCTGACTTGTCCAGCATATGCATGATGGCCGGGGATTGTGAAACTACATGAGCAATAACGTTGTTCTCATTATCAAGATGCAAAGAATTGAAATGCAATACAGTATAACAAAAAAATCATGTGGAATCAACAGCCCCATATAGAGGAGGACTACAAAAGCTGGACTAAATGTAAAATGCTCCATAAGGGGCTGTGCAAAGGCCTGGAGAGTAGAACTTTACATATATTGTCCATGTGCTACAGAAGCTGAATAGATATGGTTAATTGACACAGCTCAAATATCAGTAAGCACTTCATAGATTTCTTTTCATGTCTATTTCTGTGACTGATGCTTACCAGAGTATTCCCTTTTGATGTTGGGCAGGTTGGCAGGGCAGGAGTTGCTGATGGGCAGACCTTGCTGGGGCATACCCTGATTGCCATACATGTCCATGAGGTTAGCAGGCACAGGGATCTGAGGGGATACAACAAAAGATACTGCAGAGTAAATATCAGTACAAGTGCTCATCACCATAACAAAAAAGAATGGAGAGTTAAAACAGTGAGAAATATTACTGTGCATTATAAATGCCAGTTACACATGGAGCTCTATTTTTCTAAAGCTCACAAGTTAATACAGTCCGTCTGAGATAAATTACAAGGCCAAAGCATAACACCAAGGTTGAAATCTGGCATCATGGAATTTGCTTTTGTTTTACCTAAAGACACACCAAATGAAATGCAGTCATGCCGTAAACTGGCTGATTTGAATGTACTGGCGAGTGTTGAGGATAAATCACGAGCACACATACCGTGTTTGCCATCTGAAGTCCTGGGTCCATCAGGCCGAGGATATCATCACTGTAACTGGACTCCAGACTAATAATGTCATCAATGACATCATCCATCTAAAACAAAACAACATACAAATAAGTCTTGATTAGTGTTGATTAATTAAAACACTTATAAGCAGGATTAATAAGGAAAACGGTCATAAAAACAACATATACACAAACAACTGAAACAAAACCTCACCTCTTTCTCGCAGTTAGAGTTGAGGGTCAATAAGGCCATAGGGCTGTTGGGGGCACTGTTGCCTGGCCCTGGCGGCATGCCCCCGTGGTCAGAGGACTGGTTGGGGCAGGGCAAGCTCAACGCCTGAGAACCAAGCTTTCCCAGGTACCGCTTCACCTGCTGCTGCTGGGAGCGCTGGATGTGGTACTTGGTTGGGTTCTCCAAGTGAGTCTGCACCTATGGATGGAAAGCAGAGCATGGAAAATGAGAAGAAAAATGAATATATATGTGTGAGGTAAGATATCTGAAAGAAAGATTAATGGGCATCTTGATGGTTGTAGGAAGCTCCACAGAAATACTCCAACTACTGAAAGAGAAGCTTTTCAAATATGCAGCTTGGTCTTAGCAGCAAATGAAATATCACAGAGAGAAGGAAGCTCATTTCTAAACAGTGTTTTTTTTTTTTTATATGTGTTGTTTCAAAGTTGTCTTTTATTAGAATAAAGTCCAAATATAGCTCAAAGTCTTGCTTTTGCTTTGTGTTTTACAGCACGGACTATAATATTAAAATAAACTTGACGCAGACTTCAAATCCTACAATGCATTATGCATTTTTCTTTTGAGACGCTGTCAGGAGTTGTTATCGCAAAGTCTCAGAAGTAAACATTTTCTACATATTTTTCTTCAATTTGACTACTTTGTGCTGTTCCATAGTCACAGTCCACATATTTTAAGTAACAAAAATTACATGCACTCTCATATCTGCACGCCATGCTTAAGGATAAATTTGATTTCTGTAGATCATTAATCCCCACACAGCATTAATGATCCAGAACAGCTTCTGCAGACAAATACACAAGCTTCAGAGGCAGTGTTTGTCTGGCAGTAACATTTTAAATTGAGCAGAGCCGCTCCGATCCTACTTGCCTTTCCAGGTTTATATTTAAACCTTCCCATCTTATGCTTACTTACATTTGATGCAGTTATGAATCAGTTCTGTGGTTTCCAAAATCTAGACACTATATTTTATTATAAAATGTAGATGATGCATTACAACTGTTAAAAGCACATTTGTTAAGACAGTAAATTTAAATGTAACCTCTCACGTTGTCTTTAAATGGATATTAATTTTAAACATACCTCACAAGTTTGGTATCCAAGCATCTCAAGCATCATTTCCTGTTTTTTTAGGCGTCCAATTTAAAAACCCAAAAAATAATAACTGAGAAATGCTGTAGCTGTTTCCTTCTTGGTCGCACCAGAGGACTAAGGCTGCTAATGTGACGACAGACACACTAGCCCATCTTTTAAAAGGCAAGAAACGTAATTAGTTATGCATGTCAGGGAATCTCTGTCAAATACAATGAGCCTTTATAAATGTGTGTTGTTTTATGTAAAATTTGTATTTATTACTTTATGGTGTATCAGTTGATGTCAGGATGTGGTGCAAACAGTTAGAGCCTTTGTTTTGTAAGGGCACCTCTTTTACTGAATCTTGCCCGGGGTGGTTACTCTGCCCCATCCACTTTGTTAACCCATGTGGATGCTTGACGTGTGCTGTGTGTTTTCACACACAAAGAAGAAAGTCTATTTCATCCTCAGCTTGCATCTCCTTGTGTCTGTAAATTACATTTTTAATTGGCAAGAATAGGCATATCATATCCCAAAACTTTATCTTTTTTTCCTTTTTTTCCTGATGTATTTGTTGTGCCAAAGCCCAAAAAACTGGGCTTGTTAACAGACCTGAGGAGGCCACAGGCTGTAAATGAACTCTGAGCTACCCCTTTTGCTCTGCCTATGTGAAAACTCCTTCAGTTTGTACACTGCACTCAACAGTGACTCCAACAGCAAATAATTTCATGACATTTTGAAACTGACTACTATGGAGTATAGATATTATTTAGTCCCATATTTAGTCAAATTGATTTCAAATACAAGAGTGATATTCATTCATGTGTGCAGGTTTGCAGTGTGTCAGATGTATATATTTTCTTTTTATTTAAAATGATTTGTGTTTTATATGCACTATGGTCAAATTTTGTTGTCATTCCTGTGATCTTGTTTCTGCTTTATAGTGCATAACAAGTATTCTTATTAACTATGCACTCATTGAACACATACAGTTATTTTAATCCAATACAAAATTATGATTCCTGTAGTTTTCAGGTTTTATCTGGCACTGTCATAGAGATCATATGTGGATCATGTATATGTTGTAGTAATGCACTAACGTAATGCACTAATGCACTCACTTTTGTATGTAAATTGGAAGTAAAAAAATAGACATAGCTCTTAATATAATGCAGTGCAGTGCAGTAAACTGGGTAAAACGTATAGTAAGTAAAATTGTACTCTTGTAGCACCTTTCAAGATAAATATCACAAAGCGGTACTATCTTACATATAACCAGATTTACACATTTTAATCCAATAAAATCTGGATGGTAAAATATGTAAGAGTTGTTGGATTGAATTGCATTAAATCACATTTACAAGTGTTAGGTTATCAGTCTTATTGTCTCTCTGTAATTGTCAAATCCTTCTTATCAGAAGCGCCTTCAGAGCCTTCAGGGGATACTCCTGTGAGCCACATTAGCATACTATACAACATGTGGCTATTAAATATTGAGACTATACCTAGTTTTACTTACATGAGCTCAGTCACATTATCTAGTCACACTTCATGTATCCTGCAGCTATGACTGAAATCACCGTGGACTGTAAATTGTCCTCACAAGGTTGTGACACCACAGAGGGGGGTGGGGTGTCACATTTACAGTGAACCAATGACTCATGAACAAAAACGACATCACACTTTTGGCAAAAGAATGAGGTTCATTAGTGCTGGTCGCCAATAACATCCCATTCTTTACCTTTTTCCTCACTATTAGCGTATTGTTATGCAAATAATAACTGAAAATCCATAATTTTTTTCTGTAATTGGTTTTTAAGCCACTTACTCAAATAGATGATAAAATGACTCAATTTTAAAACCAGAGAAGCATTGATTGTGATTATGGAGTGAATGCATAGCAGACTACTGAGAATCTTAATCCAGTGCCATGAATGAGCAACACAATTATTTGCAATACATGCATTAATAATATGCAAACAAAGTGTGAATACTCATTATATATGACATTTATCAAAGAAACTGAATTCAAGTTGGGTTCATTCTGGGTGTAGCGTAGTTTTTAGAATATCTTCTCTCATTTAATATTGAACTTTAATACCAACTTTTGTTGCCACATTTTAAAAGGTGCTTTACTTAGTTAGGTTTGGGCTGCAATTAATGATGATTTTTATTATGTGGCTGATTAACTCAAAAATTTGAAAAAGAAAAACATATTCTGAATAAACATTTCACATTTGAGCATCAACTTTTTTTTCATGTTTTAAAAAAAAATTATTTTGCTTTAAAACATACTTGAGTACTTAATCAATTTTGAGTATATAGTAAAACAGTATAATCTGCAATATTTGCAACAATACAACCAGTGGTATTATCATTCTCTGTTAATTAGTTTCTTATTTATTGATAGTAAATCTCATCTAAGCCTCTTTCAGATGGTCCTTTACTTGCAGGGGGTCGACCACAGCGGATGGGTCCACATATGTGATTTGACATAGATTTTGATGCCCTTCTGGGTCTAAACAGGTGATCTTTTGTTTCTTATGCAAATGGGTTAACCACTATGCTATGGAGTCACTAATAATGCTTATCTAAGCACAGTGAAGAAAACGTTCAAGTGGTAATTAGATAAATACTTGATGAGTAATTTATCTGAAAAGTCCCACATCTTAGTTATTTTTTTAAATCTCAGAATAGATCAAATTTACAACAAAATTACAACTACTTTGAGGTTAAAATCATGACCTGCTTTTTGATACTCTGTTAAGGTATTTGTTGTTAAATTATAATATCCATACGTCCATTTTATTTTCATTTTCAGGGTCGTGGGGGGGACTGGAGTCATACGGTGAAAGGCTGGGGGTACACCATGGACAGGTTGCCTGTCTGTCGCAGGCTGACACAGACAGACAGACAACCATTCGCACTCACATTCACACCTCTGGGCAATTTAGAATCACCAATTAACCTAACCCCACTAACTGAATGTTTTTGTAATAATCATGATATTATAACTGGCCAGAAATGAATTACTTCTGCCATCCCCCACACTCTTAAAAAAACACACAACACATATTGTATGTCTTCAGGCAGATGATGCAGACTTGGATAGGGATATGCTAATACATAGTTACATTTCTAATACTTAAATATTCCTTCTTATTCATTTGTTTTGGTTACAGTTTGCCGCTCCAAAAAATACAGTGTATAGGTTTTGCATGTGTTTGCTTAAAATTAAGTTCATTAACAAGATTATCTAAATATATTTGTTAAAACCTTTCACCATAGATGCAGTGATGACAGACAATCCATAGCTCTTCTATCCTATTAACAACCTCACAGCCTCTCACTTCTACCTTTTGACCCTCTGGGGAGGTCCAGACCTCCAGCTTGTAAGCCACTGCTGCAAACATAAACTTACAGAAAGACTGTTTGTTATACACACATAAAGACACGAATTTTTGTGTGTGTATAACAAACCCCATGTACATGGGTATTTTTGGCCTTTCTAGGCTTTTCGTCCTTATGTCCACATTCAAGCACAGCTTTAAGTTACTAAAATGTGATCCTTTGAAAAACCTCCATGGAAAAACTTTATAAATATCATTTGCAGTGTTGATGTTTAAACAGAAAACTCACAGCGTCAGTGCTTCTTATTCGCCAGCAAGGCTTTTGGGTTGGGGTTATATCTCCGTCTGTTAGTTTGGTGTGCTCTTGGCAGCACTATGTTTTTGTATTTTCATGCAGACAGAGATTTGTTTAAAAAACAGTGATTGTGTGATTGCGATTTTCCCAAACACTACTAAAAAAAATACCCACGTATGTGTTAGCCAATCCTCTGTCCTTGTCTCATGCATTTTAACACATCCACAGAACTGATAGCTGGCACTGTCTAAAGATAGAAACAAAAAAATCTGTATAAGGGATTACTGCAGGAGCCCCATGCCACCCTCTCTCTCTCTCTCTCTCTCTCTCACACACACACACACACACACACACACAGTTCTAATATAGAAACAAAGAGGGCATTCAGGGCATTATGTGCACAAGACAAAGTATAAAGGTGCCCTAATTAAAACTACAAGCACAACTGCATACACCCTTTAATACAGCACATGTAACACTTGGCTTCGGGTTTACAGCTTTACAAGTCTTGATTAATTTCTGCTAGAGTTGCACACTGCAGGGTTAAGGTCAACCAAAATGACTGGCTGATCAATGAAAGTGCTAAACATAAAAAAAAAAAAAAAAGCAGCCTATTCTTACAATTGAATTGAATTGAATTGAATTTTTAGGCAACAGCAGTTTCTAGATTCAAGTGGAGTGGAGTTCAGAGTGGGAAGACTTGCTGCTTTTCTTTGTCTATGTGATAGTAAACAGATGTATTTAGACTCTTCTTAGTAAAAAAAAAAAAAAAAGCCATTTTAAGATGTGAACCTATAACGGTGACTTAATTTTTTTTACTAAAATATATCCACTGAATGAATAACTGATGAATAATTATCAATTATCGGTGACTAGTGGATGTGGGCCATCTGCGACAACAGTATGTTCAGCAGGCTGTTTGTCGTGTCTTTACACTGAAATGAGCGTGAGGACTTTTTCTAGCTTGTTTTGTCCTCAGGGATTTTCTAAATTATCACACATAATTAGATGATCTCACTGCCCTGAGTGAGTTCACTGGAGCTCCTGAAGGTTCACAGACCTCAGGCTGGAGCATCCAGGCCTTGTCAAGACATAAAGCTCCTGTTGTTAGGTTGAAATAATTTTAGGAGTGAAAGATTATTTGTTTATAAGGTGAAAAGGGTACTTTAATGGTGTGCTTGTACCATTAAAGGAACATATATGCATATGTATGTGATGTGCAACAGTGATTCCAAACAGATTCAACAGATGTGAATTTGTTTGTCAGTTTCTGTAAAAGCCCAGCAGGCAGATAATTGATTGTAGAAAAATCTTAGTGCCAGCAGCCAGCATTTGAACTTTACGTTTTACAACTTCACTTAAAAGTCTTTCCAAAAAACAGTTTAGAAATGTCACATCAACTTCTAACTCTTGGCATCTGCAGCCATGGAAAACAAGAAAGCTTGTTGTATATCAGCTTGTTTTTAGCCACCAATAGGCCCAAGGGCATGAGCAACATAACCCCCAAAGAGTCAGAAATGCTGCAGAAACAAGCACAAAGCATCCTGCTGTACTAAGAGAGGACCCAGGGTTAGTGCAGAATGACAAACACTGATTTGTATTTTTTGACTTGCATGCTACAGGCATTCCATGATGGTCCTACCAGGATATATTAACAAGACTGCCCCCATTTGCTATGCAGACTAGAAGAATAGGCCACTTTGTCTCACAGTTAAGCTGCTAATGTGCTCTACAGAATTTGCAGACAGCAACTGTGATGCTAATGTGAGCAGTAACATGAGAGCAATTTTGGTCTTTCCTCTGTACTATTGTAATGCTGTCACACAAAAGCCTAAGTTATTCCCAGATAAACAACTTGTGTTTTTAAGTGACAACAATTGTGTTGGAATCAGCAGGAATTGCTAAAAAATACACTATGATCATGTGGATTTGTTTTATAAGAACATCTACTACTAATAACTACCGTGATTACATTTATTAAGCAATGCTGGTCCACTGAAGATAGAAATGCGCATACGCTGTACTTTCATGAATTGAGCACTGGAGTTTTTTTTTTAAACACAAAATGCTGTTTTGTGCCGCATCAATTCACAAATCCAAATCAAACTGAAATATCTCTGTGGTATTTCTGTATACTTCTGTTGCATATTGGTCACGAGCTATTGTATAATCCACAAAAATCGTAGAGGGTTGAGGAGCACTTTGTTCTTTTCGTGGCGCCATAAATCCTTTGAAGAAAAAAAAAATCAGAAATCTTTTTTTTTTAACCCTTTAAGGAAGCTATCATACATAAATTTCAAAGCAGTGCTTTTTCTCTAAAATATTCCATGGAATGAAAGGGCTGGGGGCTAATTACAAGCATTCTTCACTGAATTAGTGTTTGGTGTGTGGTAAGGCTGTGCTCGCCTTTGTCTTGAGCCCCAAACTGATCCCCTTCTTATTCCTAGAAAGGTCAGAGGTCACTTGGTTAATTAAGGGTCCAATCAGTCTTTAGATAAACTCATCTGAGCTTAATGTTTGCACTTTTTGAGGTCCAGCAGCTCTGCCTGGTACCCCTGAGCTTTGTGTGGACTCTGCTAATCTACCAACAGACAGGGGAGCAGGTTAACCCAACTCAACAGCACCAAGCTGGAATGGCCTTTTCATTTGAGGACTTCAGTCAATGAAGAATTTCTGTAAGCTGTAGCAGAAAAACTACTAACTTGATGTATTGTACACAAGGTTGGGGTTCGGGGAGGGGGTGTCCTAAGTCTCTCAAAGAGCTGCAGATTAGAGAGTAATGTTTATACAGCATGAGAAGAGTAATGTTTTCAATGGCTATACCGTTTTGTCCTTTACTGCTAGCCCATGCCACACACATCCAGGGTGATGAAAGCGGGGCTGGGCAAGCAACCATGAAATCTCCAAGTGTGTTTGGGGTGGATTTAACTCAACAAAGATTATTCAGTAAATCACAGTTTATCAGTATCTTTACTATTCTGAGATTATACACTACAATTAAAAGCAGAACAAATGGTTGAAATGTCTAGGTAAAATTATGTCTAAAAGCTGTTTGCGTAAGTACATACAGTTGAAATAGTTAACAAATGAAACTGGTAGCTAAACATAATGGATAAACAGCAGAAATAGCTTAATAAAGCTGTCAGCGAACAGTGTGGATTAATAGTTGAAATAATATAAAACCACAGCTAAACTGCTTACACAGTATGGATAAACTGATTAAACTTTTACCTAACAGTACAAATGTTATCAGAGCAACGTCTGATATAGTTTCTATTACTCTGATTGCAGCCATTACTAAAGAAACAGGGCTTGTTTATTGTTACATCTTACTTACTTCAAATTTCTAGACAAATGCACAAATATGATTGCATATTTGTACAAAGATTCCCACATAGGGGCACATATACTTTTCAGTTGAAAAACTTGTCCCTCTTATTGCACAATTATCTAAAAATTGGAATTCAGAGAAAAAAAAAACAGTATCTCAAGATATGCAAGACATAAAAATGTACAGACACGCAGGTATCCTCATGACTAACTACACTAGCTGCACAATATCGCCATAGTGATGCAAAAACGTTTTTTTCAAGAAAGCACCAACCAAACAGACCAATGCACTAAGGTGTTGTGTCAGAGAAACCAACAAAATTCTCACAGTTTGGGAGACAAAGTTTGGGGACAAACGTTCCAAATCATCACCATACAGTTTTTTATATGGGAAACCGCTGAGTTCAAGGTAATATAATAATTAAAAAAAACACTACAAAACAGCAATAACACCAAAATCATCAGAACACAACTGTATAGTACATTAAAGTCAAATGAATTTCTAAAGATATTTAATCAAGAGTACAACCTCTGAAAACACATGGTGTGGACAAACTGAGAGACTTACCGAAATGCGTCGTTAAAATGTGAACACTACGGTCTCTACTCGTACAGAAAATCTTAACAGTCTCCTGTCCCTCAGACTGCCAAGGAATCAAAGCTATGAAAAGATGTGAATGTAGCTGAGCAAATAGGATTAAAGATGGCTAAATCCAAACGGCTGGAAGCACAGCATGCATTAAAGAGGAATTCTCTCAGGAAAGATAATCCCCATATACGCATTTTAACACACTTCACTCACTCCCCTGTTTTTTTTTTTTTTTTACACACAGTCATAGTAAAACCATGATTG
This sequence comes from Pterophyllum scalare, assembly GCA_024447675.2. Taxonomy (NCBI): domain Eukaryota; kingdom Metazoa; phylum Chordata; class Actinopteri; order Cichliformes; family Cichlidae; genus Pterophyllum; species Pterophyllum scalare. Next base: position 6,418 of record JAMQGT020011552.1, on the reverse strand, counting down.
CCTGACTGTTCACGGACGAGTCACTAAAATCTATAAATACATCTGGCCATTCAGGCTGCAGCAATGACACATATAAAGTTTAATTCCAGAAGTGGAAACTTTATACAGATGTCGTATACTGTAACTGCCTTCTAATAATACACGCTGCCGTATTCTCTGTTGCTCACCTACCATCGGAAACTTGATCTGTGCTTTCTTACCTTTAGCACCTCCATGGGGACCTGTGCAGCAGGTGGTAAACTGGCTGGGACACTGACATTGATGGCAGGGGTTTGGGCTGCTGTAGTTTGTGTGTACTGGGAGGCCTGTTGTCTCTGCTGCTCCCGCCGCTCCTGCTCCTGAAGCTGCTCCCGCATCAGCTGTTGCCGCAGCAGGATGCGCGATGTCATGGCCGAGGAGCTCAGCGGGGGCTTGGATGAACTGTGCTGGTCTGATGGGCTGCTGCAGAGGGGAGAAAGGGATGATCAGAGAAGGAAAGAGAGAAGGCAGTGGGTCGATCAGAAAGATGAAGTGAAGAGAGGTGAAAAGGCAGAGCGTGCTAGAGAGGGGAGAGAGAGGTCAAATGTAGAAGGAGAGGTCAAGAAAAGCAGAAAAGGCAGAAGATGGAGGGAAGGCAGATGTAATTAAAAAGCTAATGTTAGGAAGGAGAAAACTGGCAGAGAGGATGACTTCAGGTGGAGAGGTCAAAAGGACACTATTAACTTTTGTGCTGCAATAATTACTCTACTAAATAACTACTTGATCTATTTTTGATAAAACACTTTATCATCAATCAATTAAAATGTAATTTCAAAAAGAAAAACTATACTGTGAATCGGATGACTTTTGGAGGGCAAAAAACTGCTGGAAAGCTGCTGGATTCTCAATGTTTTTTTACATTTGAAGACAAACAAAAAGAGGAACATTTTGTCTAAAAAGGTTGCTTCAGTTTTCCCACTCTTTTAAATTTAGATGGCTACTCCCCAGACAGAGTCCTGAAGTCCTAAAATAGAGAGTCTCTGCTGAAGCAGAAGTTGTCGGGACAAAGCCTTCATCGAGTGAGTGATCCTTTTGATAAAACTCAGTAAAATGTCTGGCCAATCCAGCTGTGCAGTAATCGCACTAATTAGCCAGCAGAGTCAAACACAGCCTCGGTTTGCAGCGTGTTCACTGGGTGTTGAGCCCTCAACATACCATAAATCTCCCCTCAGCAGTGGATATAATCTCATTGTCTGCAGCCACACCCACTGAACCCTGCACCAGAAATTAGACAAAACAATATTTTATAACAAATATATTCAAGTTATTATAAGAGCGAAACACAGACTGAAGTCAGACCGAAGTGCTTCAGTGGTTTATGTGTCTAAATTCAGCAGCTACATTTCTTCTTAAGTTCCTTTGTGCTTCGCCCGATATATGGAATCAGGTTTAGTGTTCAAAAGAATAATTCCTTCTGCTGTGTGACTTTGGGCGATTGTGTTTCCTTTCATCCCAGAAATTTCATAACTAAAGTCACTGGATCTAAAACTCTTGATTTCCACTGCCACTGCCGGAGGCTTTGATTCTTCTTTCTTTAATCTACTTCACTGATTAAATGATCAATGGTTTGTTCCAAGAACAAATTAGTTTCAGTTCTTTTCGTTCCATTTTACAGTATAAATGTGACATTTGAAAAGATTTAGTACTACAGGCGGATTTACAGTAACATTCTTTTAGGTAAACTAGAGCTGGAAAAAAAGGGAAAGATTTGACAAAACAGTAATAACAAATGAATATTTTTCATAATATGTGTTCAATGGCTTTGGTTTGAGAAATTTTTCAATGAGTACTGGTAATGTCATTTGTCTTTTGATATTATAACACTATAACATATGTACAGTGAATAATTTCAGTGGTGAAAAGTACAGTAAATAAGGAAATTTAGTAACAACTAGAGGCCAGAACTTCTCAATACTGGAGGAACTTTATATAAGACAATCATGATATTACATTTATTTGACAGCTATTTTTATGTTGGAGAAGTTGTGACAAGATATTGCAGAAAATAAATAAACACAGTAGTACACAGTTTAAATTAAACCATTTTCATTTCCATTTTCAGCATCAAAATTAAAGTTTACACATTAATGTATCAGTAATTATAATTCAGAATTTTTGTACTTGATATAAGCAAAGATAATACTTCCAAACAATACTTGCAGATGTGCACAGTAGCCTGCTGAATTTCTGACCACCAGGAGTCCCATTGAGCAAAATTTCTGGGTGGATCCATAGTTTGTATGATATTGTTTGAATTTGTGTTGTGTATAAATGTCAATGTTATAGTTAACTACAACGTAAAGTAAGACTAGGTGTGATACAACAATTTTGTGAACCTAAACAAAAATAAAAAGTAGGCTTTTGAAAAAAAAGAGCAGAAAACCAAATCTATGTAAATATGTACAATAAATGTCTTTTGCTTTAGTCCTTGTACAGCTCACATTTGTCAACACAACCAGCCTGAGGAGGCACTGGTGCGTGCTTATTGAAAGTGTGATGTTTACATAACTTCAAGTCAAATGTTTGTATTGTAATAGCTATTACAAACTTCCTAAGTCTTGCCCTTGGCAAATAGCCCACTTATTAAAATAAAGTAAAATGCTGAAACAGACTAAACTATAAAAGGATTTATTTTTAAACAATTTTTTTTAAATTCTGAAAACAATATTTTGCATTAAAGAAAAGATGATTTTTTTGCTTGTATATACTGTCAGTTATAGCTCTCAGAAAGAAAATCAAAATCAGCAAAAATCGGTATTGGCAGGTCACACTTAGCAAAAAATCTAAAATCTGAACTGGCCAAGAAAATCAATGCATCTCTACCTATAACCTCTTTGCACTTTATTGATGAAGCCATTTCTTAAGAAATTATTAATAAAACTAAGGTGATAACCAAGGTGAGTCTGAACAACTGAATTGGTTTTACTATTCTTACTGTCTTACAGTCCCAGTTTCTGCTGTCTACGTTTGAGCTGAAGGAAACCTGTCACGGGTTTAGGGTGACGTTTGGAGTTTTAGAACACGATAACAGTGCACTATAATAAAGGAAATATGAAAACCAAACATAAAATGAAAGCACAATTGCTGAAACAAAAACCGTTTTCATAATTGTTGGAAGCCATAATTATAATTTAATTTAAATTACGAATAACTGCACAACCCTCATTCCATGGTCTAAAGCATTTTAAGCAAAACATTTGATATGGAGCCCTCTACGGTTATTACAAACTTTACCTTAAAAAGAAAAAACCTAATTTTTGAGAGTTTGTTTGCTTGTAAATGTGCAATTTCTTATAAATTTACCAATTTGTGTAAATGTGACTTTTCTCCTTATAAAATTGTCATTTTCTTTCTCATAAATTTGACAGATTTTTCTTATAAACTTACAACTTTAATAAAATAAAAACCTGAGTTTTCCCTTATGATTTAAGACCCCTCAACCAGCCCCATGATTTTTTTTTAGAATCTTAAGCGGCCCTAATACACTGTTGTACATCTCATGACTTTATTATATTCTTGATTATTTCATTGATTTGTGTTGGTGCATATAAATGACCAGAAACCTCTCTACAAAGGAAGGCTGAACTTCTCTGTCTCTCTGTTTCCTTATTTTGACTGATTGTTGGCTTTTTGCCAAATAAACCCATGAAAGACATAAAAAGCTCTTTTGTCCTTTTAACTTTTTCATCTGTGTGTGCGCACACCTCCTCTTATGTTTGTGTGTATCTCAAAGGAAAAAAACAAACAATGGTTGTACAGTCTTCAAGAGTCCCACCCACTCAACACATGATTCCTCTGACTCTGCTTACTATTACGCCTTCATCATACTTCACCATTAATCAGACTGTCAGAGCTGAGACTCTGAAGCAGGATTCAGTGACACACTAAAAACAACAAACAAACCAGAAAATACAGCAAAATATTGCATCAAGCAAGAAGCCAATCAACAATGTGGAGCGAGAAAAGTTTGAGCAGAGTCAAAACAGTGAGCTGTTGAAGGAAAATACTCTGCAATACAGATGCACTGCAACTCTAAAACTGCTGATAACTGACTGGAGATGGATTTCGCAGACCTGATGCCTTCTGTGTGACTGAAGAAAGACTCCACTCCAAAAAAAAAAAGACAAGATACCTTTTCTGTTATTAACTTTTTGTCACAAATCTGACATTTCTAAGCTTGTCAGGTACTCAGTTCTTCGTGATAAGTGGCCAGTAACCAGCTGCAATTACCTGTAATAATCTGATAAATTTAGATTTTGATATGCAAAAACTGTTTAGCACAAAAAGCACAAGGAGAAATCTGACTACTTTCCACATATAGCCCTGTGCATGGTGCCCTTCATGTGTGCATAGTGCTGAACACCATATATATCTATTTGAAAATAAAGCCTTAATGCATTGCAGCAATATCACAGATGCTGAGGCGCCATACTCACAGACAGTCAAATGAACAGGGTCTGTACACTTGCACTCCTACATCCTCCATATTTGTTTGTTTTTCCCTGAAGGTGCACCACCCGCCCTTGGAGAGCAGTGAAAGTCATGCTGGTGGTGCAGCACTGAAAGTGTGTCAGAGAGGGGAGGCTCCAAGGCCCGGCCTGGAATCTCCAATCGCCACACAGAGTCCCAGGCATAGGACCAGCCCCATGAAGAGCAACAGCAAAGCAGAGAGGAACGTGCAGGCGCCCGCTGGAAACACACTGTCCATCAATACGCTGCTTTAAAACCATGCAGATACTGTTTCACTTGGAGACATGCGTCAACACGTGTTGGGTAGATGGCTTACAACCAAGTAGGGGTCGCTGTCCTGTGCAAACTTTGCATCTCAAAAATGTCATAAGCCAAAAGTGTGCTTGCTTTTGTGAAATGACCCTGCATGTATTAAACAAATAAAAAGGGTTCATTTAAAGCTTAAAATACACTGTAAAATATGTTGTATCCTAATTCTCATATTTGACCTTCACATTTCATAATATTAAGTTTGACACTACCAAGCTGACTTCACATTCATCTGCTGAGGCATTAACCTTAATCTGAATTAAAGATGTGTGCATATGAGCATGACTTTGTTATAGTTTTCATGTTTGATATGGAAACTTGAATCTAGTTGTTTACATATTTTCTCAATGAAGGAGATTTTTCTTATTTTACAAGTTTTCAATAAAAAACAAAACAGTAATCAAACTAAAATTATTATCCTATGCAGCAAATCAAAGACATACTTTCAAGTGACTACAGCAAAAATGATAAAGAATATGTTCAAATTAAGTGTGTTCTCAAGAAACCACATAAAATGTCCTCAACTTTTCTCCCACTGGTGGCCGCTCGGTGTACTTTTCTGGCATTTAATTCAGTAGTTTCTTATTAGATGAATAAAGGGTAGTGCTCTGAAATTGTGGGAGTAGACAATGACATTTTGCAGACCAAACAGCAGATAACCATAAAGTGAGTGCAAGGTAACAGCAGTGACCTTCCTGCAAACTAAGTGCTAGTGACACTCCTGCCTACTCTTCTTTCTCTCTGCCAAACTGCAGGAGGTGCTGCCCTTCTAGCAGACTACACAACCTCTCTGCTGGAGCACAAATCAGTGATTATGACCCTACATGACAGTGCATTGATCTCCTCGGACTCCCGTGTTGATCAAACGATACCAGCTTGGTGCAGCTGCCATCATTGAATTGAGGCAGTCACAAGCAGGCAAATCAGAGATAATAGAAAGCATCTGTATGCTTGTACCTAGGCAATGCAGTAAAACATTTTTTGTTTATTTGTTTAAAAAAGAAACAGAAGAAACAAGTGATTCTAATAAGGTAAACAGTTTAATCATGTAAACATGTAGATAAACATCTGGATGGAGACTATTAGTAAAGTATTTACTGTGCATAACCACTGCACATTATTCAGGATATTGGGTTAAGGTAACCTGATTTAGCATCGTACCATAATTTACAAGTACTGTTACAAATGAGTGTTTCTTTTCAAACAGTATTGTGTACTATACTCATATAAGTTTTGCTACTAATATCATTGCTGTGTCAAATCAAATCCAAAACACTTGGACTACATTATCTGCTTGTCTAAGTGTATGAAGTAGAATAGGGAGCTGTAAAACGGAGGTGGCAAGGAATTAGTACAAGCTATTTGAACAGTCGTGTTGTACAAATTCTCTTTTTTTGTTATTATTGACTTTTGATTACTTTTTTAATTTCTTTATTTTTAGAATTTAGCTGTTACTGACTATTCCTGAGGTGATGAGATTTTTCACATAAAGTAATGTTCAGTCACAACTGAAGGTGATGACAGTGTGCTGAGCACGCTAACTGTGCATTTACAGTAAAACAAAGTTTGGCAAGCCTGAGTTCATATGAAAGTAAATCATAGAGCATTTTGTTCAGCAATA